>JAGFMF010011569.1:213544-240922 GCA_019455555.1 Galemys pyrenaicus
CCCTCCCTGGCCGGCGGCAGGGATCGAACTCGTGCTGCAGTGGCTGTGGTTTGCTTTATAGTGTGTTGCTTAACCCACTGCGCCACCAGGGAGGCCCAATAAATAAATCTTTAAAAAAAAAACTTCAGTTAATTTAATACCAAGATTTTCCTGAACCCCACTCCTTTTTTTTTTCTTTAATAGCTAAAGCAGTGATTTATTGAAGGCTTACCATGGGCCTCGTTTTCTTTATATAACAACATCATTGAACATTATGAACAACGTTATTGAACACCATTAGTTCACATACCATACAAATCACCCATTTAGGGCCTCCCTGGTGGCGCAGTGGGTTAAGCAGCGCACTATGAAGCAGGCCGCAGCCACTGCAGCACAAGTTCGATCCCTGCTGCCGGCCAGGGAGGGGACCCACATGGCGCGGCAGACCTCTCCTGCCTCGCCCGCTGCTCCCCTCAGCAGTGTACTTCTGTTGATCTGCCTGTTCTGCTCCCTGCTCTGTCTGTGGTGAACCCTCTCACCCCCCCCACACCTCTGGCCTGTACCCCAGTGCTTGTATGCATAAATAAATCTTTAAAAAAAAAACAAAACAAAACAAATCACCCATTTAAAGTGTGCAATTCTATAGTTTTTAATAAATCCACAGACTTGTAATCATCAATACAATCAATTTTAGAACATTCATTATCCCATAAAGAAACCTTGATGTGTTGGTAGTCACTCTCCTTCCCCTCCAAACCCTCCCAATTGTAGGCAGCTACCAGTATATGTTTTTAAAAATTTTCTCTATGTATTTCCTATTTCTAGATATTTTATGTAAATCTAGTCCTATATTATGACTTTTTGTGGCACATTTCTTTGAGTTAGCATATATATTTTTTAAAGACTTATTTATTTGTGCATACAAGAACTGGGGTACAGGCCAGAGGCACCGGTCAGGAGGTGAGAGGATTCACCAAAGACAGAGTGGTCTCTGTCCCCCCACTGCTGAGGGGAGCAGCAGGCGAGGCAAGAGAGGCTTGCTATGCTGCGCCATGTGGGTCCCCTCCCTGGCCAGGGATTGACATGCTGCAGAGGCTATAGCTGCTTCACAGTGCGATGCTCAACCCACTGCACCACCAGGGAGGCCCTCGGCATATTTTTAAGGTTAAACCTCACTGTAACATAAGTTAGTAGTTCATTCCTTTTTATGACTGAATAATATTCCAAAATGGCTATATCATCACATATGTTTGCTGTGGATAAATATTGGTGGACATTTAGGTCATTTCTACTTTTTGTACATTATGAATAATGTTGCTGTGAACATTGTTTATCATGTTCATAGTTTTTGTGGGGACATACGCTTTCATTTGTCTTGGAGAGAAATACCTAGGAGTGCTATTGCATAATATTTGCAGTTAAGAGAGAGGGAATTCATCTGGAGTCATCGGTACTTATTCCAAAACAGTGAGTGGATTCTAAAATGGTAGAAACCCCTGTTCTGTGATACCTGGGTGGGGAAGAAACTCCTGAACAGAGGAATCCTACAAGTTTGGTGATTGCCTGTTCTTTCCACTACTAAGGCCTGTCCTAAGCTCAGTCCATAGGTCCCACTTCACCCATTCATTCCTCCCTGTTCATTGCCAGGTTCTGATTTTTAGGAGCAATACAGCTGATGTCGCCAAGCTTGCCAGGAATTTGAGGAATCCTAAGCTCTGAAAGATCTGGGAGAGGATGCTTACCCAATCACCAGGCATTTGGCACCAATGCTGTCCATATTTCTCTGGGGTGGGGTGAGGGGTGTGGCGTGTGTACCCAAATGGTTTCGGTTCCAGACACGTGTGCTCAGAGCAGGTAGGATGAGCCTCCCTGCCTGCTGGTAATTATGGTCTCTTTGGGTGATAATGTAGAGTCTTGTGAAATGCCTTTGTTTTCTAGAAGTAGGTGAGATTTAGTTGGGGGAACAGATTTGTACCAAGAGGCTGGTAGCCCACATTTAAGCCTGACCAGCAGGGGTGGGGACAAGTAGGGGAAGGTAGAAAAGAGAAATAGTTTGAAGAGACTGGGAATGTAAACACAAAAATCACAAAACAAGGTAACTAGAGACTAGAGAGGGGTGGGGCTACCAAGGAACTGGGCAGGTTTTCTGGAGAGGCTGGTTCTGCCTCTGAGTTGAGAGTTCAAGAGCCCACTGCCCTCTGTGTACACACTATCACTGACAGGCCCAGCATTTTCTTGTGCTAGGGCTCCAAGTAATAAGAAGGGCTGCCCCATTTAGGGAGCACCCTAAACCCCTTTTTCTCATTTCACCTGCCAGTCACCTCAGGTCAGCCCTCTGCTTCGAGCTTGTCCAGCCCATGCCTCTGGGCAGGTAGCCAGACAAAAAACTGTTTTGTTGGCTAATCTATGGGGAGGAGTGGCAGGGATTCATTGTGTCATACTCGACAAAGGGCCATCTTTGGCCTAGGTTGCCCTGTAGAAGGCAGGAAGGACCAAGGACATCCAGAACCTGTGAGCTAAGTAGGTTGAGTCTCAACTAACAGAGACTGACATGAGACACCCTATCTCAGCCTCTGCTTTTGACTTTATGAGGCTTTCCTCATCCTGGCCTCTTGGGAGGTAGTATTTTAAGGGACTGGCAATTCACATTTCTCTGAGGGGGAAAATTGAGGTGGCTGCTGCCATAGCCCCTTGAAGGTATATTGGGGTAGGAGAAAGAGGACAAGATTGAGGGATAGAGTGATGGGGCAGGCCATGGGGGAAAGATGAATTAAGGATGTTGGTTTCCAGCTCAGGGGCAATCTCTGTTTTCCTTAAGTTCTCTTTGAAAGACCCTTGACCCTGACCCACCACCAGCCCTTGCGGCCTTCTTAGAAGCCTGAAGAGTGGGAACCTGGGAAACCTAGATTTCTCCCACAGATATTTCCTTCTTCACATGTACCTGTGGGGTGAGAACCTCTGGCTTCCCTGCTTATCTCCCTATGGCTTCTCCTTAGCACCTTGATCTCTAACCCCTCAGCTATGTGTTTACCCCCTCCCTGCTCTGAGGAGTGAGTCACAGCTGGAGATTTGTTTGAACAGAGTAGAGAGGCTGCCTGTAATTTGGAGGTGGCTGGGCTTCTCCCCAAGAATGTTTATGAGGTTGGAGGCAGCTTACCTTGTGATTAACTCTGTTCTTTTCCCTCTAAAGAAGAAAGTTCCACTTCCTCTCTTGCCTGCCAGAGTCCCGTGCTAGACATTTTTGGGTGTTTCTAAAGCTCCTGGAGCTCTGGGCTCTCTCTAGTTCTGAAAGACAACCTTTGGCACCTAGTAGAAAGGGGCCCGTGTGTTTCTCCTTGGCCCTGGGTTAGGACTGTGGGGTGAGGTCTGTGGCCTAGGAGACTGGATTCTCTGGTTCTGGAGGGTGAGGTGTCCAAGAGAACCTGGGATTTATTTATAGGCTCCATTTAGACAATTTGTCTCCCCTCCTTACCCCCTGGTAATCTCTCCAGAACTCCTTGGGAAAGTCATGCTGCCTGACCTCTGTGAAGTGCTCTGGTTCACAAAGTACTTCCACATTGTTCCTACCATGTACCCCCCTTCCTACACAAGGGTATTATCACCCCTGTCTTGCAGATAGGAAACTGAGGCCCGGAAATAAGGTGATTTGCTTGAGGAGTAATGGGTGTCAGGTGGCCTCTGAGGCCACCTCTCACTCCAGCTTCAGTACTGTTCTTTCCTTCTCTTTATTTTTAGATTTTTTATTATAGGAGTGCCACACAAATTTTTGTTGCTAAAGTTAAGAACACTAGAGAAGTATATAGGATAAAAGTCACTTTGTTCCCCTGACCTGCTCTAGTTTACTGTACATGAATGTGGTTTTCCCTCTGTGCTACTTTGAAAAAATGCCATGTGGCCTAGTAGTTAAGAGCAAGGACGTTGGAGTCATAGGGCCTGAGTTTGAATCCTGACTTTGTCCCATACTAGTTATATGATTTTGAACAAACATTAAACTCCTTTGCCTCAGTTTTCTCACCTATAAAATGGGGATAATGCCTACCACATGATATTACAGAGGATTGGATGAGTTAAAACATGGAAGTACTTAGAACAGGGCCCAGTAGGGCTCAGCACATAGTAAGTGCTGTCTGTAAGGGTTGGCAATTACCCGTAATATGAAATTTTATATGGATATAAAACACACACTCATAAGCATGAAACATTTTTTCTTGTGTATGTATGTGTGTATTTTTTAAATAAATGAAGTCATTTTATGAATTAATGTTTTATGAACTTCCTGTCAGTTCATAGAGGTTTATCAGCAGTGTAGTATTTCATAGCATAGATGTTACTGTACTTATTTACTCACTAGAGATTCATGTTGTTTCTGGTTTTTAAGTACTGTAAGCAGTAGTGCAGTTAAAAGTTTTGTTCTCATCAAACACACATGGATTTCCATAGGGCATATTCCAGAAAATGGTATTACTAAGTCAAAGGGTTTATAAAATATGCAAGCCCTTTTACAAATATTGCCAAATTAGCTTCCAAAAATACCTTTGTAAATTCATATTCTCTCCTACAATATGTGAGATTAGTCCTTTTTTCCTGCATCCTCACCAATCCTGAATATTATTAGCATCTTTAATATTTGCCATTCTTTTGACTAAAAAATATTTCTTCAGGATTTACATGAACAGAAGTCAATTGCTTTTACTGAAAAGCAAGAAAGAAGCTTGTGTATGTGGACAATTTTAAAACATAGCAATAAAATAAAACCTTGGCTGCTGAACACCCAGCTTAAGAAATAGAACATTCCCAATACTTTAAAGCCTTTGGTCTCCCTTGAACTGTGACTCTCTGCTTCTTCATAGAAGTGATTACTCTCTTGAATTTTGCGTTTGTTTCCTTGATTTTTGTTTTACTATGTATTAAACTTAATTTGATATGTTTTGAACATTATATATGTGGTATCTATAATCTACAGCTTACTTTTTAATTTAACAGTAATTTGGAGACTCATTCCTGTCCGTGCATGTAGCTGTAATTTACTTATTTCATAGCTACATAGCAGTTTGCTGTACTACTACACCAGAATTTGTTCCTCTTGTTTTCTTGATAATGAACCGTTGGGTTGTTTCCAGTGTTTTACCATTGCCAGCAAAGCTGCTGTGAGCATTATTTCTGCATATCTTATCTTTGTGCCTCTTAACTATATACATTCAATGAAATTTTCCTCAAGATGATAGTTGTTTTAAGTTGCATTTCCCTGATTACTGGCGAGATTGAACATCTTTCATTTATCTATTAGCTACTTATATGTATGCTTAGAATTGCCTTTCTTAGCCTCTGCTCACTTCTCCTTCCCCTTTTCTTGCCTGCTTTTTCCAGTATTCGAAACTGCGTCTCTAAATTGTAGGGTCTTACTGTCTTAAAAGAAAGGGGATTGGGAAAATCCCTGACCATATCACCTGGAATTAAGACAACTTGTCTTTTTTGACTACCTACTTTAGGCACTGTGCTAGACGCAAGCTAACCACATCTTCAAGGAGCTGATATTTTATTGGAAGGATGAATGAATAAGTAGTCATGAAGGAGTGGGGTTATTGTTACAGTGTAGAATATGTAGGGTATTGGCTCTGACTGAGGATGGTTGGGGTAGGATCCTCAGAAGAAGGATGTCTGAGCTGGGCCTCAAAGGCTGATTGAGAATTCTCCCAATGAGGAAAGGGGGGTCTCAGGGGAATCAGTACTTGCACATATTGCATAGAAAGAGGCATCAAGAGAAAGATCTGGATTTGGATTTGGATGCACTCTCCTACAATCAGATCAGGAAAGTCGGGGCTAGAGTGTAGGATACAGGTAGGGTGCTGATGGGGGTCAGATATCGGTGAAGTCAGGGCTAGGCCTAATCATGAGGGGGATCTAAGCACATGGTATGGAGTTAAGCTTTTCTTAAAGTATGTCATTTAACCTAACACATGCATATAGCACAAATATATGGTGGAATAATTTTCACAAATTGGACACCTAGATTAAGAAACAAGTCGTTATCAGTGCCACAGAAGCCTCACCTTTTGTCCCCTTCTGCCCTCTGCCTTCATGGGTAGCGACCTCTAAGCATATATATTAGTTTTGTTTGTTTTTAAACTTTTCATAGAAGCAGTATCATCCAGTAGAGTTTTGTGCCTGAGTTCTTTTGCTTAACCTTTCTGTGACGGTTATCCATGTTATATGCACAGTAGTTCACTCTCTTCCTTTGTATGAATCTCTCACAATTAGTTTATCTTTCTACTCTTGAGCTTATGGTAATTTGTAGTTTGGGGCTACTATGGAAAATACTATTGTGAACATTCTAGTATGTTTTTATGGGGGACACATGTATGTGTTTCTTTTAGGATTTATTTATTTATGCATACAAGAACTGGGGTACAGGCCAAAGGTGTGGTGGGTGAGATGATTCACCAGGAACAGTGGGGAACAGAACAGACAGACTGACTGAAATACACTGCTGAGGGGAGCAGCGGGTGAAGCAGGAAAGTTCTGCTGTGCCATGTGGGTCAGCTCCCTGGCAGGAGCTCAAACTCATGCTGCAGTGGCTGCAGATGCTTCATAGAGCAGTGCTTAACCCCTTGCTCCACCCGGGAGGCCCCACATGTATGCTTTTCTGTTGGGTAAATCACTAGGGGTGGACTTGCTGTGGTATAAGGGATGCATCTATTCATCTGTTCATCTGTGCATCTATTCATTTACAAGTCATTGTATTCCTGGCTAATTGCACCTTCAGTGTAAGAGAGTTATGATTGTTCCCCATTCCTCAGCACTCGGTTTTTTTGTTTTTGCTTTTTCATTTTGTAATGCCTATGGATATTTTATCACCTTGTGGTCTTAGTTTCTAGTTCTTTGATGATCTCTAATGAACTTGAACCCCTTTTTCATATATTTATTGACCATTTGGATATCCTCATGTGATGTGTTTGTTGAAAGCCATTGTCCATTTTTCTATTTGTCCCTTTCTCTCTGCTCCCCTTTTTCCCTGCTTCCTCTCTTTAAATAAACTTTTAGGACTCATTTTAGATTTACAGAAAAGTTGTATAAAGATAATATAGAAAATTTTTGTATACTCTTCACCCAGTTTCCCCCCATGTTAACATCTTAAACGACCATGGTATATTTGGCATAACTAAGAAATTAATGTGGCTATAATACATTACTATAGATTGTATTTGAATTTCACCAGTTATCCTTTTTCTTTTTTGAGGCATATGCAGCCACGATGCCAGCCAGGGAGCTGACCCACATGGCGCAGCAGACCTCCCCTGCCTCCCTGCTGCTCTGATCTGCCTGTTCTGTTCCCCACTCTGTCTCTAGTGATTCCTCTCACCCTTCCCCTCCCCTGTCACCTCTGATCTGTACTTTTTCTTATTTATGCATCCAAGAACTGGGGTACAGGCCAGAGTTGTGTGGGGTGAGAGGAATCACCAGAGACAGAGTGGGGAGTAGAACAGGCAGATTGACTGCTGAGGGTAGCAGCAGGCAGGGCAGGAGAGGTCTGCTGCACCATGTGGGTCACGACCTCCCTGGTGGGGGATTGAACTCTTGCTGCAGTGGCTGCGGATGCTTCTTAGTGCGGTGCTTAATCCCTTGCACCAGCTCTGGTTGTCCTTTCTCTGATCTAGGATCTAGTCCAGGAGATAATGTGTTTTTAGTCTTTCTGTTTTGTAGGAATTCTTTATTCTAACTATCTTTTGTCAGATACATGTATAGTGAATAGTTTCTATTGTCCTCTTAATGGTTAGTATCTTTTTTTTTCCTTCTTCTTCATTTATATATATTTGACATCAACTGTAGTCCCCATGGATTTCCCACCACCATTTCACCTGTGTACCATCACTTCAGACCCTTGTGCTCTTTTCTGCCCTCTACCCACTCCCTCCTACCTCCCCACCAAGTGTCCCCAATTTGTCCTTGTCTTTTTGTTTTGGTTGGTATTTTTTAATGAACAAAAATACAAAATTTTAATATAGTCTGATTTATCAAAACATTTTTATGGGGGGGATTTCTTGTGTGTGTGCCACGTTTAAGAAAAAAAGTTACTTTTGCTAAAGTTATAAGGGTGTCTGTTCTCTGATTTCCTATAAAACCATTACAGTTTTGCTTTTTACATTCAAATTTGCAATCAACATGGATTGATGTTTGCATGTGATGTAAGATAGGGGCTAATATACCTCTTTTCCAATAACAAGGCATTTTTACTTACATGTAAATATAAGAAATATGTTTGTGAACATATTTTGAAAAGGAGCACTATGTCAAATTTTGAGGAGTTGGCATTTAAAAAAAAAAATCACATTTATTAAGTACTATGTTTTCACTTAAGTATCATGTTACCTATCTTACCAGCTAAAATACCAAGATTGAGAGAGAGTAAGATCAATACACACAACAAATGAAAATCAGAGACAGTGTTTGAGTCAAGGTCTCTGTTTCTGATCCCGTTCTCCTTCCACAAAGGTGAAAGTCAAGTTGGACTTGAGGGCCAGTGAGCCAACCAGTTCATCTGGTGGTGCTCTAGGTACTGCTGTGTGTCATCTCATTCTCACTATCCAAATAACATATATTTTCTAAAATTAAAAATATAAGAAAAAATAAGGGTGAGTCTTAGGTTGAACAAATGAGCTAGTTCTATTCATTAAAAGCTAACTTTGAAGAATATTTAATGTGATAGAAATTAATGATGACATATTTGGGGGAGAAATCAAGTGTATAACTGAGTGTAGGAGTATGCTTTTTAATGTACATAGGAAAATTATAAAGAGAGGCCTCCCTGGTGGCACAAAGGGTTAAGACGCAGCACCATGAAACTATCAGCAGCCACTGCAGCACAAGTTCAATCCCTGGCCAGGGAAGTGACCCATATGACACAGCAGACCTCTCCTGTCTGGCCCACTGTTCCCCTCAGCACTGTATTGCAGTCAGAATTGCAGTTTTCCCCACTCGTCTCTGGTGAATCCTCTCACCACCCCACCCACCCTACCCCCTGGCACCTCTGGCCTATACCCCAGTTCTTGTATGGATAAATAAATAAATCTTTGGGGGGAAAAAAAAGGAAAATTGTAAAGAATTCATTAATATTTAATAATGGTTATTTTTGAATAGTAGTTTTATAAGTGCTTATTTTCTTTATTATATTCTTTAGGTTTTTGTCCCTGAAAGTATTAATTACCTCTTTTTTTTTTTTTAAAGATAATTGTAGATTCATGGGCGCAGTGGGTTGGGCAACGCACTCTGAGGCAAACTGCAGCCACTGCAGCACCAGTTCGATCCCTGCTCTGGCGGGCGAGGGTGGGGGGACACCCGTGGTGGGGAGGACCCGCCACGCATGGCAGACCTCTCCTGCTGTGCCCGCTGCTCCCCTCAGCAGTGTACTTCTGTTGATCTGCCTGTTCTGCTTCCCGCTCTCTGTGGTGAATCCTCTCACCCCCCCCCCCCACACCTCTGGGCTGTACCCCAGTGCTTGTATGCATAAATAAATAAATCTTTAAAAAAAAAAAGTTAAAGCAAGGAATCAAAAGCAAAATTAGTAAAAAAAAAAAAAGATAATTGTGGATTCATATGCAGTCATAAGAAATAATAGAGATCCCCTGTGTCCTGTACTTAGTTTTCCTCCATGGTAACTTTTTGCAAAAATGATAATACACTATCACAAACCAAATTTCAATATCAGTAAAATAAAGATACAGAATATTCCTGTCAGTAAAAGATTATCCAAGTTTCCTTCATAGAGCCACACCCATGTTTCTCCTGTCCCCATCTTCTCCTTAATCCTGGCAATCATTAACCTGCTCTTTATGGCTATAATTTTGTCATTTCAAGAATGTTACATAAGTGGACTCATATAGTCTGTAGCCTTTTGTGATTGGCTTCTTTCACGTGGTATAATTTCTCTGGAAATTACTGTTGCCTCAGTTATTTTATTCTATTATGCATCAGTAATTTGTTCCCTTTTATTGGTGAGTAGTAAATATTATATTATCTGGATATACCACAATTTGTTAAATCATTCACCTATTCTTTTTAAAAAAAAGATTTATTTATTTATGCATACTTGAACCAAAGTACTGGCCAGAGGTGCGGGGGGAGGGGAAGGGTGAGAGGAATCACCAGAGACAGAGTGGGCAACAGAACAGGCAGATCAGAGCAGCAGGGAGGCAGGAGAAGTCTGCTGCGCCATGTGGGTCAGCTCCCTGGCTGGGATCGTGGCTGTGTATGCCTCATAGTGCAGTGCTTAACCCCTTGTGCCACCAGGAAGGCCCCTAATCATCCACCTATTGAAGGACATCCAGGTTGTTTCGTGTCAACCTAAGTCTTCATTTCTCCACGATAAATGCCCACGAATACAATTGCTGTGTCATATGGTTGTTGTATGTTAAATTTTTTTAAGAACTGCCAAACTATTTTTCAGCATGGCCGTCACTTTATACTCCCAGTAGCAGTGTATGAGTGATCTGGTGTCTCTGTATTCTTGTCAGCATTTGGTGTTGTCACTATTTCTTGTTTTGATTCTTTTTTATTTTTTAAAGATTTATTTATTTATGCATACAAGCACTGGGGTACAGGCCAGAGGTGTGGGGGGGTGAGAGGATTCACCACAGACAGAGCAGGGAGCAGAACAGGCAGATCAACAGAAGTACACTGCTGAGGGCAGCAGCGGGCAAGGCAGGAGAGGCCTGCTGTGCCATGTGGGTCCCCTCCCTGGCCGGCAGCAGGGATCGAACTCGTGCTGCAGTGGTTGCGGTTTGCTTCATAGTGCATTGCTTAACCCACTGCGCCACCAGGGAGGCCCTTGTTTTGATTCTAATGGGGATGTAGTGGTGTCTCACTGTGGTTTTAATTTGTATTCTCTAATGACTAGTGGTGTTAAACATCACTTTATGTACTTATTTGCCATCTGTATATCTTTTTCTGTGAAGTGTCTTTTCAGGTTTTTTTACTCATGTTCTAACAAATTACTACAGAATAGACTATACTTAGGAGATATATTGATTTATAGTTTTCTTTAATTTTGTTATTGTGTTGTCCAGTTTTGGTACCAGGATAAGACTAGTTTCTATATTCTGGATGAGATTATATAACAATACAGCCGGTGCTATTTTTTAAGAAAACATTTGATAGAATTCTCTGATGGAATTGTCTAGACCTAGATATTTCTTTTTAGAGGGTTTTAAATTATAAATTTAATTTCCTCAATAATTCTAAAGCTATTCATATTACCTATTTCATATCAGGTGAATTAAGGTAATTTTTGCTTTCGGTTATTTTGTCTAAATCACCAAATTGGGGCCTTACTGGTGGCACAGTGGGTTAAGCAATGCCCTATGAAGCAAACCGTAGCCACTGCAGCACGAGTTTGATCCCTGCCACCGGCCAGGGAGGTGACCCACATGGCGTAGCAGACCTCTCTGCCTCACCCACTGCTCTGATCTGCCTGTTCTGTTCCCCACTCTGTCTCTGGTGAATCCTCTCACCCCCAGCCCCCACCTCGGGCTGTACCCCAGTACTTGTGTGCATAAATAAATAAATAAATCCTAAAAATAAATAAATTACCAAATTTATGTTCATAGCATTATTCAGAGTATTGCCTACTCCTTTTCATACCTGCAGAGTCTGTAGAGGTTTCCTCTTTCATTCAAGATACTGGTATTTGTGTCTCTCTTATTTTCTGTCAGTCTTGTTAGACGTTAATCAATTTCCTCTATCTTTTCAAAGAACCAGATCTTTGTTTCATTGATTTTTCTCTCTAGTTTTTCAATTCCTTCCTTCTGCTTATTTGGGTTTAGTTTGTTCTTTTTCTAAATGCTTATTGTGGGAGCTTAAATTATGGATTTGATACACTGATTCAAAAGAATACCTGCACCCCTATGTTCATAGCAGCACTCTTTACAATAGGTAAGACCTGGAAACAACCTAAATGCCCAAAAACAAATGAGTAGATCAGGAAGCTGTGGTACATATACACAGTGGAATACTGTTCAGCAATCAAAAAAGAAAAACTAGACATATTCATAGGAACATGGATGGAACTGGAAGGGATTATGCTCAGCGAAATAAGTCAGAAGGCAAAAGAGAAATACCAGATGGTTCCTCCCCTAGGAGGAATGTAAGGGAACCAAATAAGGATCAAGGAAAGGAATAAGAACAATAATAGTAATAACAACAAGAAAGAAACAAAAACCAAAAATGAAAAGACAAGGACAAATTGGGGACACTTGGTGGGGAGGGGAGAGGGGGAGGGTAGAGGGCAGATGGGAGCACAGGGGACTGAGGTGATGGTGCTCTGGTGATATGGTGATGGGGAATACATGAGGATTACAATTGAGGTCAAATATATATAAATTTTTAAAAAATTAAAAATTATTGATTTGAGTCCTTCCTCCCAAAACACTTCCTGCCCCTCCTTTCCTTAATATATGTTATGAATTTCTCAGGACTGCTTTAATTGTGTCCCACAGAGCTTGGCATTTTGTTTTTTCACTTTCATTCAGTTCAATTATTGTTTTTTTTTTTTCTTGAGAATTCCTTTTTGACTAAAGGATTACTCAGAAATATGTTGTTTAGTTTTGTAGTGTTTGTAAATCTTCCTATTGTCTTTCTGTTGTTTTTAGTTTGATTACATTATGGACAGATGAACATACTCTATGATTTCAGTCCTTTCAAATGAGCTGAGGTCTGCTTTATGGCCCAGATTAGGGTCTATCTTAGTATATGTGTATTCTGCTGTTGCTGGATGGAGTGTGTACATACGTTGATTAATACTGTTGATTGATGGTGTTGTTGAGTGTCCTTGCTGATTTTTTTGTTGTTGCTTAGTTCTATCAATTGTTGAGACAGGTGTTGATATCTCTGACTATAATTGTGACTTGTGTATTTCTCCTTTCAGTTATAGCAGCTCTTGCTTACATATTTTATGGCTTTGTTGTTTGGTGTATATCCATTTGGGATTTGTTGAGTGACGATTTTACATTATATAATATTCCCCTCTACCTCTGATGAGTCTTTGCTCTGAAGTCTACTTTATCGGATATTAATATAGCTACTCCGGCTTTCCTTTCATGAATACTAGCATGATATATTTTCCTCCCTTTCAACTTACCTATGTACTTATATTTAAAGAGTGTTTCTATAGAGCAGCATATATTGAGTCATATTTTTTTAATCTATTCTACCTTTCTTTTAAAATTAGTATAGTTAGACCATATATATTTAATGTAATTATTGAAATGTTAAGTCTACCATTTTATTTTTGTTTTTGATTATTCTCTTTTTCAGTTTTCTTTTCTTTTCCCTCCCTTTCTGTGGGATCCTTGAACAATTTAGGAATCCATTTTGATTCATTTATAGTGTTTTGAGCATATTTATTTTTATAGATTTTGTAGTGGTTGCTCTAGGTATTTTGTGTGTGTGTGTATAAAATTTACCACAATTTATTGGTGATGTCATTTTGTTGGTTTGAGTGAAGTACATCGTTTATATCCCTTTATCTTCACCCATCTATAATATAAGGAAATAATATAAAGAGGAAATAATGCAAAGATTTCCTTAATATTGCAGTCCTCCTATATGCAGACATTTAGGACCATATCAGACTATATTACAATTTTAGCTTCAATCACCAAACATGACTTAGAAAACTCAAGAGAAAAGAGAAATTCTATTGTATATACCCATATTTTTTTTACTATCCATGTTGTTTTCTTTCTTCCTAATGTTCCACAATTTCCTTTTATTAAGTTTCCTTTCTGTTTAGAGAAGTTTCAAAGCCATTCTTTTTGTATCAGTCTTTTAGTTTTCCTTTACTTGAAAAATGCCTTGATTTCATCCTCTTTCCTGAAGTATATTTTTTCTGGGTATAGGATTATCAGTTAGAAGCTTTATTTCAGTATTTGATAAACAGTAAGCCGTTTTCTTCTGGCATTCTTGGTTTCTGATAAGAAATCTACTGTTTTTCAAATAGTTTCACCCCTATAAGTAAGGTATCATTTTTTTCATTTTTCTCTGGCTGCTTTTAAGATTTCTCTTCTGTCTTTAGTTCTCACAAGTTTAATTGTGATGTATCTGGGCAAGAATTTTGGTTTTGTGCTGTATGGGATTTGCTCAGTCCTCTTTTAAGTTTATGTCTTTTGCAAAATTTGGGTGGTTTCAGCTATTATTTCCTTGAGTACTTTTCTTTTTTTTTTTTTAAAGATTTTTTTTTTTAATTTTTATTTATGCATACAAGAGCTGGGGTACAGGCCAGAGGTGTGGGGGGTGAGAGGATTCACCACAGACAGAGCAGGGAGCAGAACAGGCAGATCAACGAAAGTACACTGCTGAGGGGAGCAGCGGGCACAGCAGGAGAGGTCTGCTGCACCATGTGGGTCCCCTCCCTGGCCGGCAGCAGGGATCGAACTCGTGCTGCAGTGGTTGCGGTTTGCTTCATAGTGCGTTGCTTAACCCACTGCACCACCAGGGAGGCCCGTTGAGTACTTTTCAATTTGTCCTCTTTTCTCCTCTCCATCTGTGTTAACTTGAATGGCTAAAATGACCTGTCTAGGCCCCAACCCAGCCTAGCTGTCTGTGCTCTTCTAGTTAGAATGCAATGACCAGAATTGGTCTTCACTGGCTAATTTCTTTGTTGTCCCAGCTTTCCCAATTGCTTGTAGGAATGGGGAAACGTTATAATCAAAGTGCATACTTTTGTTCTGGAGGGAAAGAGCTGACAGCCACTCTAGCAATTCTTTTTAAAGATTTATTTATACATATAAAACTGGGGTACAGGTCAGAGGTGTGGCGGTGAGAGGATTCACCAAAGACAGAGTGGGGAGCAGAGCAGGCAGATCTACTGAAATACACTGCTGAGGGGAGTAGCCAGCAAGACAGGAGTGGTCTGCTGTGCCATGTGGGTCACCTGCCTGGCCAGGGATCGAACTCATGTTGCAGTGGCTTTGGATAGCTTCATAGTGCTGTGCCTTAAACCCTTGCACCACAGGGAAGGGCCCTACTCTAGCAATTTTGAAATCATTTCCTCTTCTTTCTTTGTAACTTCTTGACCTAGGTGTCATGTAGCACTCATTCTACATTCAGAAAATAACCTGTGTTAAGGGCTGTGACAACAATCCTCAAGGAGTTAACAGTCAGAAGGGGCAAGTCCTCATGGAACACAAGTAATGGAGAGGCAGGTGCCGCAGGAGGCCCTGTGATGCTGAGGGAGCTCAGGGTGGGGAGGGTGTACTACCCACAGGGTATAGGGAAACATCAAGGAAGATGTGGCATTTGAATATGACTCTTGAGGGACTTGGCAGATACCCCAGGTGAAAATGGAAAAAAAAGGACACTTAAGGCAAAAGAAATGTAGAAAACAAAGGCACTGATTGTGAGGGCAAGCGAAGTATTGGAGGGGGTGGGCAAGGAGGGGCAGTTACAAGATAGGTGAATTGACTCAGACTATAAAAGCCTTAAATGCCACACTAGGATTTGGCATTTATTTTGTAAGAATTAAGTGTTTTTGTAAAACCAGCTACATTGCCAAGATTAGGAAGGCTTAACATTGCCAAGATTAGGAAGGCTTAAGGACCATTGTAGGAATATCTTCTATCTTTCCTAAATTTGGGTTCATTCTAAGAACTAGGAGGAGGCTAATGTTCGAGTATTTCCCTATACATGGCAGAGAACAACCTTCATGTTTTCAGTTAATCTTCAACAATAACAAAAAACCCACCTTTATTCAGATGGTAGTATTCTCAACTGCAGAAACTGACTTGCTCCTTTTGTGTAGGAGCCTGTCCAGAAAACTTACAACTCCCTGGGCAGATGCCATCCTTTCTTCCTCCTTTCCTTCTAACAGATACAGAAGGTTAGGATTCTTAGAACATGTTAAGGATAGAATGGTCTTATCTCTGCTGGGCCTTAGACAGGGGATGAGCAGATGACATCAAGATCATTTTCATCTTTGGGTAGTTCATCAGTGTCTTTTCCTATGCCGCCTTGGAAAGATGTATACTCCCACAAGGGATTAACTGTTAGACTCTGATTCAGTACGACCCTCAGTTGGTGAACTTGCAGATACTAAGTTCTGACTATAAATATACTTGGATTTACAACTGTGCACAGGAGTTGGGGGGCAACAATGAGTTCCCCTAACCTACCTCCATCTCCTCCCCACCCCACATAGTTCAAGGGTCAATTTTACTTAGTCCAACTAAACATTTTTCAAGTGGGAGTCAGGAGATCAGAATGGCTAAGCCCCTCATCCACCACTGCATGTTTACGGCAGGGTTTGGCCTACCCTCCCTTGTAACCCTGTTCATGCTTTTTTCTCCCCAGATATCCAGCCCCAGTACTTTTCCCTGTTACCACGTTTTTCCACTCAGGCTTTGTGTTTTCCTCACAGTGTGTTTTTTTTTAACCTTTGTTACGGAAGAAAACCTGATTCTTCCTTTGAAGTTAGGCTGATGTCTAGATAAATAACTATTGTCTTGCCTGCTTTTATTTGGATGTTAGTGTGGCTATATAGAAATGGTAGTTTAGTTAAGGAAAGACACCTTAGACTTGTAAAGTGCATCAGTAACTTCCTGTTTGGCTGTCAGGTGCAGAAATTCTGAAATGGGATGACCAATCCAGGAATGCCCTCTTCAGGGTTGGGGAAAGGGAGTCCAGGAAGTATGCTTCCTTCCATTTGGAACTGCATGGGGCAGCATGCTGTGTAGCGTTTCTGCAATATAAAGAGCACTGCCAGAGCCCCCAGAGACATCCCAGCACTCAGGAGAGACCTGATCTTGGGCAAGCTAATGGACCTCATCTTTCCTTGCCTGTGAGATGGGGATAATAAGGCCCACTCCATAGTTTCAGCAAAAGTGCACCTATACCAGTAGTAGACTGTAAAGTAAGGGGTTATTGTTGCTGTCATTGTCATTACTAGGGCAGCGTGGACATTCTCAGACTGACTCTCCAGAGTGAACTGACAGGAGAGGAACTTGAACACATAGCCCAGAAGGTATTGAGGTTTCTGGTGGGGTGAGGCCTCCCCTCAACCAATTCTTCCTTGCTGTTGACTGTCACCCCTGACTGCTGGAGCCACCTCTGCTGCTGTGAACTTGGGAGCGCCTCCTTTCAGACACACCCTGCTGATCTCAGCACATGCACAGCTTCCGGGAATGGGAGACCTCCACTAAAATGAAAACTAACCGCAGTTTCTACTAATTTTCCCTGTCTGATGTTCTTGCTGCTGTGTAACTTCTGATAGAGATCCTGAGATGAAATTTTGGAGGGGAAATTCTGCTAACCTTTCAAGTCTCTTGAGGAGCAAGTTTCTGTGTTGGTGAAGAGGCTGAAGTTCTGGACTTTGCATGATTTCTGAGTCTCTCTGCCTCTCTCTCCCTCAGGCTGGCAGGAGGACCTATGCCATGGTGTCCGGCTACTCAACTGGTCATTCTCTGGCCTCAGAATTGGTGGAGTCCAACGATGGACATGAGGAGATCATTAAGGTAAGTAAGATCAGTTCACCTCCACCTTTTCTTTCTTTACTCTCTTTGTCTTCTCTACAGACATGAGAGGGAGCAACTGGTTTTACCTAAGCTTTGTGGGGGCCTCCCTGGTGGCACAAGGGGTTGAGCCCCACACTATGGGTTGAGCACAAATTTAATCCCCAATCAGGGAGGGGACCCACATGGCGCAGCAGACCTCTTCTGTCTCACCTGCTGCTCCCCTCAGCACTGTATTTCCATCAATCTGCCTATTCTGCTCCCCACTGTCTCTGGTGAATCTTCTCACCACCCACTCCTCTGGCCTGTACCCCAGCTCTTGTATGCATAAATAAAATATATTCTTTTAAAAAAATAAAGAAGCTTGTCGTTTGACTCAAAAGAACCAGGTATGTTAACACTGGTTCTTGACTCTCCTGGAAAGATCCTAATTAACACCAGGATACTACAATCTTGTAGTGACTTTGGTGTGACTTACCCCAGCGCAGGCATGGTGGCACAACCTGTCTGGGAGCCTGTTCACTCTCCATGCCAGCTGGAGGTTGTGAAGATGGGAGGGAAGGGGGGAGGGGGTGTTTATACAACTTATTTCGTTCTAAAAACATAAATTTTTGAGACATAATTCACATAGCATACAGTCAACTCAAAGTGTCCAGACAGTGGTTTTTAGTACATTCACAGAGTTGTACGTCCACTGTTAATTCCAGAACATGTTTAGTCACTCCACTCAGCTCCTGGCAATCACCACCTACTTTCAGTCTCTATGAATTTGCCTCTTCTAGACATTTCATATAAATGGAATCGTACAACCTGTGGTCTCTAGTGTCTAGGTTTTTTTCCACTTAAAATAATATTGTCAAGCTTCAACCATTTTGTAACATATGTCAGTCCTGATTCCTTTTTGTGGTTGAATAATATTGCCTTGAATGTATATACCACATTTTGTTACCTAGTCATCAGTTAGCGGGCAACTGGGTTGTTTCTACTTTCTGGCTTTTGTGAATAATGCTGTTATGAAAATTCGTGTACAAACTCCTGTGTGAACATGTTTTTATTTTTTATTTTTTTAAAAGATTTATTTATTTATGCATACAAGCACTGGGGTACAGGCCAGAGGTGTGGGGGGTGAGAGGATTCACCACAGAGAGCGGGGAGCAGAACAGGCAGATCAAGAGAAGTACACCGCTGAGGGGAGCAGCGGGCACAGCAGGAGAGGTCTGCTGCGCCATGTGGGTCCCCACCCTGGCCGGCAGCAGGGATTGAACTCATGCTGCAGTGGCTGCAGTCTGCTTCATAGTGCGTTGCTTAACCCACTGCGCCACCAGGGAGGCCCTGAACATGTTTTTAATTTCTTGTCATATACTCAGGAGTGGAATTACTAGGTTGATGGCAACTCTGTATTTAATCTTTTGAGGAACTACCAGCTGTTTCTCAAAACATCTGCTCCGTTTATATTCCCACCAGTAATGTATGAGGGGTTCTAATATCTCTACATCCTTAGCAACCCTCATTATTATCCATCTTTTTGATTATAGCCTTCCTAGTTGATATGAAGTGGTATCTTGTGGTTTTATTTTCATTTCCCTAATAACATTGACCATCTTTTCACATGCTTATCTCCCATTTCTTTTATCACCTTTGGAGAAACATATTGTAGAAATACAACTAGTTTTTGTGTATTGACCTTATATCCTGCAACCTTGCTGACCTCATTATTTGTTCTAAGAGTTTTTTTAGTGGATTACTTGGGACAGTCTGTATGTGGTGGTCGTATCACCTGGAAATCAAATTAGTTTGACCTCTTCCTTTTCAATCTGAATCCTTTGATTTCTTTTTCTTACTTAAAGTCATGGCATGGCCCTTGAAGAAAGCAAAACCACACATAATTCTATCAGTGTAATCATTGGTCACATTGTGTATCCTCTCAGGCGTTTTTATTTCTTTACATATTCTTTACATATTCATTACGTATTTCTATTTATATGTATTTTGTAAAAAAATAAAATTGCATTATATATTCTTCCCTCCCACGTTAGTGGTAGTTTATAATATCTCTCTGTTCATAAATGTAAATATATGACATTTGAAGTACTCCACAATACTCTATTATAGACATGCCATACTTTATTTAATTAATTGCCCATTGTTGGATATTTTGTCTGCACTTTTTGCTGCCAGAAACATTTTGTTGGACATACATATGTTACACATATATGTTACTATATGTGGTTTGTAATACAAATAAAAATTTTCTCAACTGTAAAAAGTTCAAGTATGGCATACAGAAAAAAATGTGTAATACCTTTTACAACCCCTGTCTTATCAATTTACATATATACATGTGCATGTTTTTTCCAGTTGAACTAAGTGCATTTTGTTAGGATAAATTCCCACAAGTAGATTTCAGTGGTCAAAGAGTAAGTATAGTTTTAAGTTTTCTAATCTGAATCACCAATTTGCTACCCAGAAAGATGGTAATATATTTACTCTTACGGCAAGCTGATGGTTGTCATGAAATTAATTTAGCTTGAGGTATCATAACAAAATGCTGTCTTCCTTACTTCAGGTGTACTTGAAGGGGAGGTCTGGAGATAAGATGATCCATGAGAAGAATATTAACCAGCTGAAGAGTGAGGTCCAGTACATCCAGGAGGTGGGCACCCCTTCCCTTACAGAAGTGACCAGGACCATTTTTCTTAAACTTATTTATTTTTTTTTTTTGGTCCATTTCCATTTTTGGTGGGTTTTATTTTTTCCCTTCTGCTCCCTTATCTCCAGAGTACCACGATACCCTCTCATGTATCAACCTATCCTTTAATTACCAGAGTAATACCATGTGCCTAGTGCTCTCCCCCAGCCATGCTGTCTAAAATTGCCAGCCTCACTTACCCAACTTTTTCTAATCTTCTCGCTGGCTCATGTTTCTCCTTGATACCTGTCACCTATAACCAAAACATTAGCTTCATCAGGGCAGGGATTGTGTTGCTTGTGTAGAAGGGACTGGGCTGTACCCCCTTCTTAGCTTAGATCCAGTCTCCCCAGCTGTGCTTAGAGCAGTGTGGGACTCACAGGAGTGTAGAGCGGTGGGTAGTTGGTGTGCTCTCTTTTCCCTACTCCAAAGCTAAAGCTTCTTACCTTCCTCTACCAGGCCAGGAACTGCCTACAGAAGCTCCGGGAAGACATAAGTAGCAAGCTCGACAGAGATCCAGGAGATTCTCTCAATCAACAGGAGATACAGGTAATAGAAAAGGGTCCATGTTGGGTCCCCGGTGAGGAGGTGGGGTTGTGCTGGTCTCATTTACCCGCCACCCATTGGGTGCTGAATCTAACAACACTGACAGGAAAAGAGCATTAGGCTCTCCTGGACACTCAAACCTTGGCAGGGCTGTTCAGCAGAGGAGCCCTTGCTTTGCTTACATCAGCTCTTATATAAGAACATCCATATTTAGAAGATAAATATTTATGGAATTCATAGAAATAAAATTTCACAAAACCTCTTATCTATCAGGATTCTGTGATCAATCTTCTTGTAATATAAAGTCTTGTAAAGCAGACAACCATGTCTAAACCCAGACTTCTCATAAGTGGATTTTGCTTCATTTGGGTGACACCTGTAGTATAAATTGGAGTTCTCAGCCCACCTCTGTTATTTGTGTGTTTAACTCTCTGTCTGGGATGGAAAGTCTGCGATTAGGGCTTCACCCCTTACCTCCATAACCCCACTAGCAGAGAATCTGGGATGGGAAGGTCATCAGTAAAAGTTCATTATACTGAACTGATTAGAGAAGTCATTTGGGCATGGATAATCCTGGGATCCTGCTTTTCAGCTTCACTAAAATAGAAATGTTCTCAGGAGAGCAAAATGGCCTCTTAACCCACCTTTGACTTCTGGGTTGTATCTCTTTTATTTGCATTCAGTTTGTGTGGATGGGCTTTCTCTAGAATTTACCAGGGGAGCAGTAGCCCGGAATCTGGAGCAACAAAGTTTCTCTGGCTTGGGTGTGTACTTGACTTGTGTGGCAACCTGTCCCAATTCATTTTGCTTGACTGAAGGTCGGACTTTCACTACTTCAGCTCATCTGGCTGGTGGGAGGTGCTTTGTCAGGTAGCAGAAGAACCTCATGTGCTCAGAGACTTGACTCAAAGGTCCTGGCCCTTTGTTAGCACAAACTGGTCCTCATGGTAAATAATCAGGCTTTGGGTTGGAAAGAATTGCAGGTGCCTTTTCTCCTTTTGATTTATGTTTTGTTGAACTTGTCAGGACCCTGAAGGGACAAGTGAAACTGTGGCAGGCGGCTACCCTAAGATAGAAAGAGTGGGTCTGCTTATATCCCAGTCTGCTGAGAGGTTTTAGCCTGAGGCTTCCTTCATCTTCCCTGCAAGGCTAGGGTATTCCCTCTTCCCAAGGCTGCATGTGATTCTCTATGTCCTCTCCTTTCCATGTTCCAGCAGTGCACTGGAACCTTTTATTTCTTCCCCTCCCCTGCCCTCCTTTCCTTTTCCTTGACCTCTTCCTTCTCCCTCCCTTCCCTCTTCTCTCTTCCCAAGCTCTTGCCCCACCTTCTCTCCCTTCCCCACTCCCTCACTTTCTCAGATTTGAGGTCTTAAGAGAATAGTGTTTCAAATTTGGTTACTTCGGCCTGTTGTAACTACCAATTTTATTTTTCTTTGAACAGGTGGTGCTAGAAAAGCCAAATGGCTTTAGTCAAAGTCCCACAAGCCTGTACAGCCGCCCCTCTGAGGTAGGTAGCAGGGAAAACGGTGGCTCCGGCTCAGCCAGAGGCAGGGCTCTCCTCCCTGGTCTTTTGTCTTTTGCTTTCTCTCTAGCACTAAATATAAGAGGAATATACTTGTGGTAACATTTCAAACAGTAGAGAAACAGAAAAAGTGGAAATTCTTCTACCCCAGCCCCACTCCTTGGAAGTATACACTGTTAACAGAGTCAGTGGGTGGATCCTTTTAGAGCAGTGCTTCTCAGCCTGGGCTGTCCATCGGAATGGTGCTGGAAGCGTTGAAGGATACCATGCCTGTGTGCTGACTCCCGAGAGTGTTAGTTAACTGGCCTGGTGCCTGGCCTCTTTAGGTGACACTAACAGTGATTCAAAAATCTGTTTAGGGCCTCCCTGGTGGCGCAGTGGGTTGAGCAACGCGCTGTGAAGCAAACCGCAGCCACTGCAGCACGGGTTCGGTCCCTGCTGCCGGCCAGGGGGGGGACCCACATGGCGCAGCAGACCTCTCCTGCTGTGCCCGCTGCTCCCCTCAGCGGTGTGCTTCTGTTGATCTGCCTGTTCTGCTCCCAGCTCTGTCTGTGGTGACTCCTCTCACCCCGGACACCTCTGGCCTGTACCCCTGTGCTTGTGTGCATGGGTAAATGAACCTTTAAAAAAAAAAAAAAAAAAATCTGTTTAGTGAAAGTCAAGTACCAATGTTCTAGTGTTTTCTATATCCAGAACACCATATTTGAATGCCATATGTGCATATATTAATTCTATACATTAATGTTATTCCCTATAGACACATACAGATGTATCTATGTAATATGAACATACTTTTCACAAGTGGAGGGTCATGGTAGATATATTATTTTTGCTTTCTTTTTAATATTTTTTAACAGAAGCTTATGTTATAGCCTTCTTTCCACATTAATACCTATAGATACACCTCACACCTTTGAATAAGCACATTTCCTCCGATGGCTGTGTTTTTATTTTACCTCTTCCAGCTTTGTTGAGGTATAATTGACAAATGTAACTGTGCTTTTGAAAAAATGACATATTTTTAATTGTATAAAAATACAAGAAATGTTATTGTAGAAAGTTTGGACATTCAGAAACAGAAAAGGGAAGGGCAGAAAATCCATTGTAACTCAACCAAAGAAAAAACAGAGCTTGGTGAAATTTACCTTGGTTTCTTAAAATACGTATTTACAATATTGAGATTATCTATACGTAGCATTTCCCTGTATTTGTTTCTTTGGTTGGGGATTTTTTTGGCTCTCACGGACAGAACTAAGTCAGACCTGCCATCACTTCAGGGCACAGCATCATCACTGGTCTCAAGTAGGTCTCTCGTTGGTTTTAATCCCCGCCTACATCGCCTCTCCCCCAAGCAGATACTCCGATACATGCAATGTATGACTTAAGTACATCTATCACATACATTTTTAATTTTCATGATGGACTTATATTGTCTTCTGGTTTTTTTCCTTTTGATCCAGCACCATGTACTTGGGATCTCTTTGTGTTACTGTGTTAAAGTCTAGTATGGTATCAAACAAAAAAACACAACAAGAACAAAAGGACAAAGACAAACCGAAGGGATCGTTGTGGGGAGGGGGTAGAGACCAGGATGAGGGCAGAAAGAGCACAAGGGACTGAGGTGATGGTGCATGGGTGAAATGGTGGTGGGAATTCCCTGGGGACTACAAATGATGTCAAATATAATTTAAAATCTGAAAAAAAAAAACAAACTATACCTCAGTAAAGCTGATTAAAAGATAACCTGAATATCAAAGTTTGAAAAGGGCATCTTCTTACATGTAAGTAAAAGTTATACAATGAAGGAGAAGATCCTATACTTCTTTTTTTTTTAAAAAAAGATTTATTTATTTATGCACACAAGCACTGGGGTACAGCCCAGAGGTGTGGGGGTAAGAGGATTCACCACAGAGAGCTGGGAGCAGAACAGGCAGATCAACAGAAGTACACTGCTGAGGGGAGCAGTGGGCAAGGCAGGAGAGGTCTGCTGTGCCATATGGGTCCCCTCTCTGGCCGGCAGCAGGGATCAAACTCGTGCTGCAGTGGCTGCGGCTTGCTTCATAGTGCGTTGCTTAACCCACTGCGCCACCAGGGAGCCCCAATCCTATACTTCTAAAACGTAAATAATGTCATAAACTAGTCTTATCTCAATTAAAAAAAAAAAACTTTCAGCCTAAATACAGGAGCTCCTTCCCCTTTGTAAGATGATCATCTCAATAAACATATGTAAGGAAAAAAAAATCTAGTTTGTTATCTACTACTCCTATTTGTCAAGATTTTTTCTCTTTACAGTACATCATAAAAATATTTCAGGTGATTTAAAACTCTTATGAGAACTTCTCATGAAATAAACATTATAGTCATGCTCCAGGGGCCTTTTGCTGCTTCCTCACCTGCCCGGCAGCCTCAGTGCACAAGCCGGAAGACTGACCAGATAATTTACAGCTCAGGAGATTTGGAAGCTTGGGGTTGTAGCCACTCGCTTGAGATGTACACTTTGGATTTTTCCCTTCCCCCTGAATCACCATATTTGGCAAATATACTGTTGGCAACAAGTTATAATTGTAATAACACCTGGTATTATCTGTTCAGCCTCTTTCTTCTCAGAAGCTCGAAGCCCTACCGGATATTATCTTCTTTTTGAGGCAGCCTGTAAGGCAAGGTGTGGCAAGGAGACTCCTTGCTTTGCAGATAGAGAAACAGAGCCCAGAGGACTCATAACAGGGCAGCACTGCGACCCTGTTGCCCTCCTTCCAGCTGAGAGCCCTGTGCTCTGGCTTGAAGGTGTTGCTGCTTCCCACTGTGCAAGACACAGAGAATTTTCTGTCAGACTTACAGGGAACTGGGAACTGCAGTGTCTGGTGCCTGAGTGCAGATGAGAGCGAGACCCTACTTGCCAGTTCAGCCCTAACCACCCACCCACAACTGGGTGTGTCCAGGTGTGAGACTCACAATAACCCGATGAGACACCCTTGCCTACATCGAATCAGATAACCGGACATGTTGGGTTCTTTTGCCCCAAACCTGCCATTCATCTGGAATTCTTTATGTGCAGATATTTGTAGATAGGTACAGAAAGCAACAAAAAATGGGCCAGTCCTCCCCTGGTGGCGCAGTGGGTTAAGCAACGCACTACGAAGCAAATCGCAGCCACTGAAGCACGAGTTCGATCCCTGCTGCCGGCCGGGGGGGGACCCACATGGCGTGGCAGACCTCTCCTGCTGTGCCCGCTGCTCCCCTCAGCAGTGTACTTCTGTTGATCTGCCTGTTCTGCTCCCCGCTCTCTGTGGTGAATCCTCTCACCCCGCCACACCTCTGGCCTGTGCCCCAGTGCTTGTATGCATAAATAAATAAATCTTTAAAAAAAAAAAAATGGGCCAGAAGTAGGTGGCCCTGCTTCTGCCCTTAGGGAAGTGTAGTCCAAAGGGGAACGTGTTCCCTGCTACAGAGTCTGATGGAAGCGGGACACAAATGCAGAGATGGCACAAACAGCCATGTTAGTCAGTCAGTAGATACATGTGTAAGAATTATTGCGTGTGTCCTACGATAATTGGTCATTTCAAGACTAGTTCTTTGGGGTATAAAAAGAGAATGCTTCCCCATGAATAATTCAGCACTCACGGGTGCCTTGGATTAACTCTCCCCTTGTGTAGTATAAATGGACACGATGGTTCAAGCCCATGTGTACACACCTGTGTCCTTCACACGCTGCAGACACAGTGATTCACCTTCGCTTTCCTGATCTGGCTGTAGGTGGACACCTATATAAATGAAGATGCCGGGAGCTTGAGGAAGACTGTGGTTGACTTGCTTGCCAAACTGCAGGAAGCTGAGCAGAAGCACCAGTCAGACCGTGTGGCTTTTGAGGTGAGGTTTGGAATTTGGGGAGAAGGTGCAACCATGCTGCTGGGTACAGGTGCCAGTGACTGTCAGCATGGCCTTCCATCTTTCTGGCTGATGCCATCAACTAGACAGGCTGGCCTTTGAGGCTTTGGGTACTTCCAGCCTGCTTTTCCTTCTCGTGGAGAGTTACAGCTTTTGCTGTCTAAGGCTGGCCCATCGTTCCAAGCAAGATCAGCTCTTGACTCTCAGCTCTGTTGAAGTTGTATGCTGGTGCTGGTCTGGAAACAATAGATAAGTTAAAAGTCATTTCTGTAAGCGCTGCAGTAAGAATGATTGGGCTGTGGGCACCAAGCAGGTGAGGACTGTTGCAGTCAAGCCCGCCATGCATCCCCGGTGGGTGCCTCGTCAGGGTGAGTGAAGAGCTGGTGCTGTCATCGCCAGAGCTGTGCCCATGGACTGAGGTGACTTTAGGTCTAGTCTTGCTTTACCATGCAGAGCTTTGTGGCCTTGAGTGACTTCCTCAGTTACTGTTATAAAGACAATAGTAGGTTATTATGGAAGATTTTTTAAAAAATAGGGCCTCCCTGATGGTGCAGCGGGTTGAATGCCACACTATGGAGCAGCCTTAGGCACTGTGACGCGAGTTTGATTCCCAGCCAGGGAGGGGACCCACATGGTGCTGCAGACCTCTCCTGCCTCTCCTGCTGCTCTCCTCAGCAGTGTATTTTAGTTGATCTGCCTGTTCTGTTTCCCACTCTGTCCCTGGTGAATCCTCACACCCCCTGCGCCTCTGGCCTTTACCCCAGCTCTTGTATGCATAAATAAATAAATCTTAAAAAAAAAAAGATTAAAAAATACAAAAAGCCTATAAAGGGACCTCCCTGGTGGCACAGTGGGTTAAGCAACGCACTATGAAGCAAACCTCAGCCACTGCAGCACAAGTTCGATCCCTGCTTCCGGCCAGGGAGGGGACCCACATGGCATGGGAGACCTCTCCTGTGCCCGCTGCTGCCCTGAGCAGTGTGTTTCGGTCAGTCTGCCTGTTCTGCTCCCCACTCTGTCTGGTGAATCCTCTCACCTCCCGCGACTCTGGCCTGTATCCCAGCTCTGTGTGCATAAATAAATAAATCTTAAAAAAAAAAAGCCTATAAAGAGAGTGAAGAAAGTGTGTAATGTCTTCCACACTTTACAGAAATTTTTGAAGTATAAAATGAAGGTACACTGGATGAACACTGTCAGTGTTTTAATTTTTTTAATCTTAGCTTTGTTTTCGGTGGTTTTTTTTTTTTTTTTTTTTGTTTTTT
>JAGFMF010011569.1:241382-272374 GCA_019455555.1 Galemys pyrenaicus
CACATGGCGCAGCAGACCTCTCCTGCCTCGCCCGCTGCTCCCCTCAGCAGTGTACTTCTGTTGATCTGCCTGTTCTGCTCCCCGCTCTGTCTGTGGTGAGTCCTCTCACCCCCCCCCACACCTCTGGGCTGTACCCCAGTGCTTGTATGCATAAATATTTATAAAAAAAAAAAAAGATTGGAAGGAAGGAGAAGCTCACTTGAGACCCATCAGCTGCCCCTAGAGTAGTCAGTCTTATTTGAGCAAGTATTTTAACCTCCCTAAGTATCAATTTTAACTTCTGTAAAAAGAATTCACGAAATATACCTCTCCAGTCAGTGGGCAAACAGAATGAAGTAATAAATACACACGTTTATCACTCTAAAGGGCTCTAGAAATAACAAGAGTCCCATGTTTTTTCCTTTGTGATCAGTTTGCCACAGGAAAATCAGTTTGCCACAGGAAAATCTTTTCCTGCTGAATAGTTTGGACTTGAGGCAATACTGAGATTAGTCAGGTGTCAGAACAAGGTATCTGTATGGTGAAGAAGTCTGCTGAGAAAGTACTTGCTGCATCCATTTAACATTCCACAGTCTGGGTCATTTGGTTGGCGGTATCAATGTGGTGGCCAGCTGTTCCCTACAGAACAGGAGGAAGCAGAGGTTGAGGCAAAAGCACTCACCAGACTGAATTTTAGGAAGAAATGTTTGCCTTGAGAAGATTAGGGGGTCCTTCTCAGTTTTGACCAGACAAAGAGGGCCCTGCTAGCTTGGAATTTCAAAGCTTGGGCAAAAGGGTCCTAAGTAAAAAGCCAAAGGCCAGAATGTCCTAGACAGCTGTGGCCATGGACCCCTGTTTTTATAGAAAGGGCTATCTTTAACCCCACAGTCCTCAGCACCGCCTACAGTGGACATGCCTCTTGGGTGGTTCCCACTTAGTACAGGTTGGCATACCCTTTTGTGAGAGCGTCCTTTAGGGCAGGGCTGACTGGAGCTATAGGGACAGGTGTCCCCGAAGGCAGGGGAGTGTTTTATTTTTCCTGTGTAATTCTACACAGGGTGCACGGATTAGTTCACAGCACGGATTAGTTGTGCTCCCAGCATATAGCAACCTGGTATAGTGTTTACACAAATAAAAGGCCTTGTTTTTAAGTTCCTGCCCAGGGGGCTGGCCTGTTCCCGATTAATGTGGGACATTTGAAGGTTCTTCTTAGCTCCTCATAGGAAATTAGGCTCTCCGGTCTACTATTCTGAGCCTGAGGGTAGGAAGGACAAGACTGTCAATTAACGAAAACAGCCTGCGTGCAGCATGGAGCCCAACCTCCTGGCTGCTTGCTGGCAGGACGAATTTGCAGCAGGTTTGTCCTGCATGGGCCAGTATGCAGCATGGACACGTCTCTTCACACATCATCCTGTATTTCATTCTCTGATTTTGACTTTGGGAGGAGCCCGACAAACTGGCTACTGCTATGCTATTTTCCCAGGAGCAGGGAGGCTCTTCAGAGGTTACCCAAAATAAATGACTGAGGAGTAAATGTGGGGTAAACAAGGAGCCTTGAAATGGATTTTGAAGTGCACTGGCTGGCTCTGTCATGCACTAGCTCTGTAGTCTTGAAGAGGTCAGTTGACCTCTGGTTGTGAAAGAAAAGGGTTGACTAGAGGAGCATCCCTTCCATTCACTTAATGAAGCGGACGGGCTACTGGGGGTGCACACAGTGACCAAGCAAAATCCACCCGGTTGCACTGGTGGTTCAGTGGTAGAATTCTCGCCTGCCAAAATCCACCCCGTGCTGTGAGAGAGGAAGCCTCCATGTCCTCGTGAGCACACCAAGGAAGGGCCCCTTGCCCAGACCCAGAGGCCCATTGGAAGAAGGTGTAGCTGACCTGAGACCTAAAAGATAATTGGAATTTGGAAAACGGGCAGCCGTCCTTCTGCCCACCTGTGACTATGCAGGTGCTTCTCATCACCAGCTCTCTCCTCTGTAGGGCAGCAGCCTCCTGCCCACCCCGTGACCTGTACCATGGTGGGGTCTCAGCAAACATGTCCCTTTCAGGGCAATTCTTCCTGCCCACTTATCTCTATGCAAGTGGTCCTTTCTTTTGGTGCCCCTTTCCCTAATAAACCTGCTCTTTAAAAACAAAAAAGCTGGGCCTCCCTGGTGGTCCAGTGGGTTAAGCAACGCAGTATGAAGCAAACTGCAGCCACTGCAGCACAAGTTCGATCCCTGCCTCCGGCCAGGGAGGGACCCACATGGCACAGCAGACCTCTCCTGCCTCACCAGCTGCTCCCCTCAGCAGTGTACTTCTGTTGATCTGCCTGTTCTGCTCCCCACTCTCTGTGGTGAATCCTCTCACCACCCCCACGCCTCTGGCCTGTACCCCAGTGCTTGTATGCTTGTATGCATAAATAAATCTTTAAAAATAAATAAAAACTAAAAAAGCTGGCAAATGCACATGGTCGGAAAGGAAACAAGTTCTACCTTTACTTTTTCATTGCAAAATTCTGCTGCTGTCCTTTCCAAATTGACTTAGGATCTTTAATAAAAATGCCAAGTCTTCCTGGTTCTTAGTAGCCCTCCCAGGTGCTATGTTGGCCTTTGTGTTTATGCTGTGATGTTAGTGGAAGTGAGGCCGAGAAAAAATTGGGGAAACAGAAATCAGGACATGGCAAGATGCTCCCTGGATTGTTTTTGAGTTAATAGGAAAACCAAAGTATCAGCTTAAGCTTGGGTAGCGTTGGTGAGGTCATGGAGGTGTTGAAGAAGTCAGCCATCTGAAAGTGGTGCTAGAGGTCAAAGGTGTCTCTCTAAAGCTGAACTCTGTCAGCTTTTGCCCATGGACCCTGAAAACCATTCATCTGCAGTCTCCTGATGGCCCTGGGCCAGTGAAGGGGGTTGGTGGCTGTGTTCTCGTTGGCATTGCCCCCCTTCTCCCTTCACTGCAAGGTCCTAGGTTCTCTTCTAGGGCTTTATCCACGTGTGCTCTATTTCTACCCACCTCATACATCCCCATCCTGTGTCTTAGGTGACACTCAGTCGCTACCAGAGAGAAGCAGAGCAAAGTCACATGGCCCTTCAAAGAGCAGAGGCCAGAGTGGAGCAGAAAGAGGTGGACATTGGCGAGCTACAGAGGCGCTTGCTAGGGATGGAGATGGTAATTGCAGGGATCTGCTCTCCAGTGCTCTGCGACCTGGGCTGGGAGGCTCCCCAGGGTTGACCGAAATGGTTGCTGAGGTTCCCCTTGTACAAGCAGCCCCGAAAAGCTTACTTCATAGCTTCCTTTAGCAAATATTGATACTCCTGAGCACCTTTTAACCTTTAAGAGAGAAGGAAAGATCTTTCATTGAATCTCAGCCCTCGATAACTAGAGTTGAACCGATTTCCATTTTAGTCAGGCTTGCACAGCTGCTCTTTATGGGCTTTTAAAGACTGTTCTTAACAAGCTGTTCGGCCTGGTTTCTCAGGGCTTGGCAACCATAGCTGGCAGGTGGGCCCAGATGATGCAGGGCCAGGTTCTCCCTCCGGGCAGCTGGGTGAGGCTGGGAAGTTTCTTATGTGCTGAGGGTGGGAAGGGTTATCCCTCACAGGGGAGGGCACCCCATCAAACCAGCTTGGCCTGCTGCTCTTTGGCAGTTGTCCAAGTTCTAGTGCCCATCTCACCCCAAACACAGAAACTCTTGCCATCTCCTCATCTGAGATTTTCTTTCCTTCGACCTGTCTAGGAGCATCAGGCCTTATTGGTGAAGGTCAGGGAAGGGGAGACAGCTCTGGAGGAATTGCGGAGCAAGAATGCTGACTGCCGAGCAGAACAAGAAAAGTAAGGGTTCTTGTTCACTGTGGGATTGGGGTGCTAGGAGGGGAGGGCGGGCGGAGCAGCCTGCAGCTCTCATGGTGGCCAGACTTGGGAGGAAGCCGGTGCTGATGTCAGATCTTCCATCTCTGACTCACCCTGGGCTGCTCAGGGTGGGGCCCTGCCCAGGGAGATACTGGTTGGGAGGCTGCCATCTCTGGAGAGTCATCTTCCATGGCGTAATAACCTAAAGAAAAGGCTTGGAGGTTCGAGAGCCAAGGTCAAGTGAGAGAGCTGGTCAAGCCTCTGCCAATGCTGCACGTCATTCCAGGTCATCGTGCTGGATGGTGCTGTTATCACACCAGGGTTTCCTCCCCCAAGACAAAAGGCAACTGGGAACTAGTGGAGGGTGAAAATGATTAACTTCCTCACAAGTCTCATTGAAAATGCAGGGAGTAGCTCCCCGTGACTCAGAGCCAGCTCAGCAGTGGCACATGGCATCTTTGGGATCTAGGTTAGATCTTTGGGATCTAGGTTAGAGGGTTTTGCAGAGTCCCTCAGATCAGAGAGGAGCAGAGGTCCCAGAGTAGTGCAGCCTAAGAGCAGAGATTGTGCCATTGTAGACCTCTAAGAATTCAGATAGTTGTTATGCCCTTGACAATTAATAAATAAGATGTCAATGGTAAAACAAATTTTGCATCAGCATGTTGAGTCTGATCTCCATTGTATGATTTGAACCTTTTAAAATTCAACAGACGTGGGCCTCCCTGGTGGCGCAGTGGGTTAAGCAACGCACTGTGAAGCAAACCGCAGCCACTGCAGCACGAGTTCGATCCCTGCCCCTGGCCAGGGAGAGGACCCACATGGCATGGCAGACCTCTCCTGCTGTGCCCACTGCTCCCCTCAGCAGTGTACTTCGGTTGATCTGCCTGTTCTGCTCCCCGCTCTCTGTGGTGAATCCTCTCACCACCACCCCCATGCCTCTGGCCTGTACCCCAGTGCTTGTATGCATAAATAAATAAATCTTTAAAATAAATAAATAAATAAAATTCAACAGACATTACCTGACAAGGCTGAGGAACTCCAAGATTAATAGATATGGTCCTTGCCTTCCTGCACCCTTCAGTAAACTGGGGAAGTTTTCTCTCCTTTGTTGTAACTGCCATCTCGGCCTGTCTGGCATGGACAATTCAGGCATCTTGTTGTGGCTTCCTCTCAGCCTTCATAGCTTAAAATATCAGAATTCCTTCTTCCTCAGTGGCAGAAGTGCTCATGGGGAGGTGAGAGGAAAAGAGGAAGAGAGGAAGAGGAAGGAGTAGGAAAAACTAAAGAGACCTGAAAGTCTAAACGAGGTTTAGGAATGAGAAGTGATAGCTGTGCATCATTAATGCTGCTTTTTTTGGATGAAACGAGACTGGGAAATAGAGCAGTGAAGAACGGAGGGTGGAAACAGAACGTTTGAAGTTTGGGAAAGATGTGGGGGCTCCCATTGCATCGTGCCCCAGCCCCACACCAAGCACCTTACTTTTCTCTTGATATAAAATCTCTGTCAGCAGCTTGATTGTGTTGGGTATCACAACCCAGTTCCTACTTGATTCTCTCCAGGATAAAAGAATTCTTGATTCTCCTGGAAAGAATCAAGTAACACACAAGGCAGTCTACTTTCTGCCAACTTTAACACTAAGAAAGTCTTTTCCCATGTTGACCTAAGAACTGCTTGCTTGGAATACCTACCTGTTGGTTCTAGTTTTAGACCCTCTCTGAGCCACAGGTTTCTTTTTTGGACCAGGTGATCTCTATGATGCTCCTGATTGATGTCCTGAGGTGTCCTATTCCTTACTCCTGCCGGCAGCCTACCAGGGTAATCAGAGGGACTCGTACCCGATAGTAACCCTTTCCCCCACCCCTAGCCCAAGACTCTTCCTGTGACTGGGTAGAGAAAGCTTTTTCCCTCTTGCCTCAGCCTTCTGGTCTCTATCCCCAGGACTGCTAACCTGGAAAAGGAAGTGGCTGGGTTGCGGGAGAAGATCCATCACTTAGATGACATGCTTAAGAGCCAGCAGCGGAAAGTTCGGCAAATGATCGAGCAGGTGAGCAGGGTCAACTCTTACCTGCCTTAACTAACATGTTTTTGAAGACTGTTCTGAGACATCAGTCAGCCTGGTTTCTAGAGCTTGGCAGGCATAACTGGCAGGTGAACCTGGATAATGCCCACCTAAGTCATCATCGCGAGCCTAGCACTGTGTCCTTAGCAAGCCCATGCTTCCATTTGTGTATTCTCCTGGGGAGCTTGGTTCATATTCTTGTGTCTCATAAAGTATTTATGACTGCTAGTTACTAGATAAAGTTATTGAGATTTGCTTTTCTTGCACATTTGCCCTACTTCTTTGGTTATTTGCCTTCTGCTTATAGATGGGAAAAGGTTATTTTTTCCTTACAGTCTGATGAGTGCTTGTAAATGAGTAAATGAATCACAGTAAACTCACTTCTCTCTGTGAAAATTACCAAACTTTGGGCCTCCCTGGTGGCGCAGTGGGTTAAGCAATGCACTATGAAGCAAACCGCAGCCACTGTAGCACGAGTTGGATCCCTGCTTCCGGCCAGGGAGGGGACCCACATGGCATGGCAGACCTCTCCTGCTGTGCCCACTGCTCCCCTCAGCAGTGTGCTTCTGTTGATCTGCCTGTTCTGCTCCCCGCTCTCTGTGGTGAATCCTCTCACCCACTACACCTCTGGCCTGTATCTCAGTGCTTGTGTGCATAAATAAATAAATCTTTAAAAAAAATTACCAACCTTTGTGCCGCATGGCAAATTTTGGCCTTCTCTTGCCTGAGCTTTAGGGTCATTGACTTAAGACATGCCAATTTGGGTATGGTTTTGGAATGTGAGACCTCTGATGGACAGGCACGTTTGCTTGGTGTCAACTCCAGACTTAATTCTTCCATTTTGTTCTCTGCCATTTCCCAGTGTCTAGAATAGGACCCAGCATATAGTAAACACTCAATAAATGTTTCTTGAATCAATAAATCATTTGTATTTCCAAAATCAAAGGGAATGGTTTTTGAATCATCCATAATTTTGGATTCTCAGAGAGGTGCTCCCCATACACCCTCTGGGATACCCAGAGTTCACTATCAAGTAGAACAAGGCTTTTATAGAAAAGCTAAGCAAGTCACAGGAGAGGTGCAAACCCTGCCTTCATCTTTGCTGCTTCCCTAGCAACAGCAGGACCAAGTTTGATGGGAGTGCCTTAAGTCATTTAAAAATGAGCTCAGTGTCCCCCACATCTTTGCAGCTCCAGAATTCAAAAGCTGTGGTCCAGACAAAGGACACCACCATCCAGGAGCTCAAGGAGAAAATTGCCTACCTGGAAGCAGAGGTGTGTGCTGGGCAGCCGTGGGACCTTGCAGGGAAGAGAAGACTGACTATAAGGGAGGGAGCGAGCACAGAGGGGGTCTTGGTCCCATCTAGCTGCAGCTCTGAAGTGAATATCTGGATGGTTGCTTGATCCTCAGTTCAGTTGAGTAAACATTTTCCAGAACGTTCAGAGAGTAAACATTTTCAGAACTTGCAGTGCCCCTTCTGAAGGGGTACATCTTCATGGTGCAAGCCCTATGCCATGGCAGCCTGGAGGCAAGCCCTTCTTTCTGACCGTGTGGGCTCAGCAGAGAAGCTGACGATGCAGCTGGGTTTTGGAGGAGGCATCCTGTGTGTGGGGTTTTCATCTTGGCTAGGGTGATGGGCTCTGATTAGCTGAGCTTTCCTTAGTCTAATTTCCACCTAGCCTCAAAGCTCTTCCTATCCCTTGACTACAAAGATCACTTTGCAGCCACCGTGGGAAGATCTCTTGTTGTGGGAGAGAGAAAAAGAAATGGGAGAGTGTTGTTTATCTTCAGGGACTTGCAGTCTCGAGTTAGAGATAAAGTATATATATTTAAGAGACCTAAAAATATATTATAGATGAACCTTTTGACAAGGGCAAGTAAACATCTCCATTGACCACGAAAATAATACACAGGCAGTAGAGAGAGAGGAGATCAGAGGAAATGACCGTGGCTCAGATCCATTGAGAGAGAGCCCATCCTCAGCGGAGGCTGGAGCAGGCACAGGAGGAAGGAAGCCTGCTGCACGGTTGAGGTGACAGCAGTGTCACCGCTACCACTGAAATGGAGAGACCACAGTGAGCTAGGTCAGTGTGACAAATGGCAAGCCAGAAAAGACCAGTGCTAACCTCCTAACCTGTATTACAGAATCTAGAGATGCATGACCGCATGGAGCACCTGATAGAAAAACAGATCAGTCATGGTAACTTTAGCACGCAGACCCGGGCCAAGACAGAGAACCTGAGCAGGTGAGTGGGCGAGTATGGCGTGGGCCCAGGGGGGAGTGGGGGGTAAGAGGACAGAGCTGTGGCTACTTTGGTGGGAAGGCAAGGAAGAGGCTCTTCTGAATCCAACTTGATCCTCTAAGCCTCTGATCTGACATTCTCTACCAGCACGGTTTTCTAAGTCAGTAAAAGTAGAGCCTGTTAGCACAATCCCAAGAAGAGCCAGGAACAGCTGCTAGAGGTTCTGAACTCCCTGAAACTGGATGCAAAAGCTGTGTATTGTGTGCCTTTTCTAGGGAGATGGACTTTTGTTTCTAAGAGATTCTCAAAACCGTCCAAGGCTTTGGGAAAAATGAAGAATCATAGCTCGACCCATTTCTCAGTTGCTTATTAACTGCTCCCCCTCGTTTTCACCACTTCTGTCAGCAGACAAAATACCACCCGCTAATCTTTTCTTAGAGACCAGACACAGTGTTTCAAAATATTTGGAACAGGAGGTCAGCTGCATGAAATGTAGACATCCCAAGGGAGTGGAAGGCGGCTCTGAAGGGAGGGCAGCAGCAGGCACTCAGCATTTCCATCTTTCTTTCCAGCGTGAGGATATCGAAGCCACCCAGCCCCAAGCCCCTGCCTCTCATCCGAGTGGTGGAAACATGAGCAGAAGGAAGCCGTTGCCGTTGCTGCCTCTCACCTATGGAGAAGCCCACCACCCCTGTAGGCTGTTAGCACTGACTTTGACTTCCTGACTGTCCCCCGGCTGCACCCGGGGTTCAGGTGTCCTGCCCCTTCCAAACGCCTGTCCTCTGTAAGCCAGGTGGATGGAGGATGAGGCCTCCTGTGGACACCAGGCCCTTGGAGGACATCATCCTGCCAGCAGGAGCCAGGGCAGGGCTCTTATTCCTGTAGTTACTATTTTTCTCTGTAGCAGAGGCTCCCTTCTGTTTCAGACTGGAGTTCAGCTGCCCCAAAGCCGGGCCCTCGCCTGGTCTGGAGATGTGGCAAGATGTGCCTCGGAAGCTGGCAAGCTGGCAGCACAAATATCCACAGCAACTGAGAGTGTCCTGGGGGGATGGAGTTCCTTCTGCAAACACTGCTCAGTTCTTAGCAACAAACTGTTTATTTTTTACTTGCTCCACCCTCAGCCCCTGCTGACTTGGGCCTCCCACTGAGAGACAATGGGGCTACCTGTCATGGCCTGGTCAGAGCCCGTGAACCTCAACTTTTGACTGGATGGCCTTGTTTTTTTGGGGAGATGGAAACGTACATTCAGGGAGTAGCTTTTAGCTTTTAGAAAGATTCTGTAGGGCCACGGACACTTACATGTGACTTCCCTCTGCTGTGAAGACTCCCAGAATCTCTTAGGGTTTTGCCCTGAGGCTCAGTACAAGGCACACCTCAGTCTTCCCGACTCAGAGCCTAAAAACTGTTTTCACTGGATAACATCAATCTCAGCGAAACACTGTATTTATTTTGCTAAGTTATTGGTGTTTTTGCTTACATCTCAAAATCGATTTAATACCGAGTTCTGTAGCCTTCTCTTGCAGTATTTGGATTTGTTCAAAACTGGGAAAAGACTGTTCCTATTTCCTCTCTTTCCTCTACCTGCTTCTTTCCCTTATTTTCTCCAAACCTGATCTGAATCTCGGGAAGGCAAGTATATTTGCCCTAAGGTATCCGGGTCTGAGTGTAACTTGTTTGGGGGAGGTGGATAGTCCAGATTCTTTTGGGGAGGGATTGAATTCTTGCCCCGAACCTCTGCTTTATAATCAACCTGTTATCCTGGCTCTGAATGACCTGGCATTCAGCATGTTTTCTTTAGGCCTTTTCCTAAAGCCACAAGAAGGAGATAAGCATCAGAATGTGGTACCAAGGGACTTGGAAAAATTTAACCAAATGTGGATTAAGCCTTCAAGGTTCTACTTGACTCAAAAACCAGAAGCCTTAAGTGTGTGTGTGTGTGTGTGTGTGTGTGTGTGTGTGTGTGTGTGTGTCTGTTGGGACTGGGCTCATGTTCTGGTTTTGTCCAAGGTGGTTTCTGGTGTTCTTCATGTAGCTTCCTCATTTGTACAGCGACAGGTCAGATCAGATGATCTCCACAGGCCCTTCCAGTTGTGATATTTTTTCCAGTGACATAGTTGATATGGTGAATCTAATAAATTATGTCAAGTCTCTCTGAGCTCCTGGCCTAGATTCTTTTCATTTTTGGAGGAGGATATAAGAACGCAATTTTAGTGTGTGCGCTCCATATTTGGGAGCTGTGTCCAGGAACCCCAAACACTGTGATATAAGGACTCTGGTGTTCAGAGGAGTTGGTGACCCTTTTAAGCAGCTCATCCCCATGTCTTGAGTCGTGGTTGTAGGAGGTGCCCTCTAACTTTAGCTTGGACCCTGTGTGGGGTGGTGGCCTGTGAGGTAGCTAAACTTTTCAGTTTGTGTCCCCAGTTGAAAAAGAACTGGTTAGAAGCACTGGTCCTGTGATTACTTAGAGTTCGGCCAATCAGCACTGGAGGGGATGAGTAACTCCATGTCCTTTGCAGAAATGACAAGCACTCTGGAAGTGCTGACTGCAGCTGTTTAAGGGTTTAGTTTTTGGCTGTCTCTGAGCATCATTCAATTAGCCCAATGGTCTTTTCTTCTTTCTGCCAAAAATGCAGTTGACTGCAGGGCCCAACAAGGACAGAGATGAATTTACGTGAATTTTTTCTGGACCAGAGACTAGAAATGCAACCCCCTTCATCCCTGGCTCTATTTCCTTTCTGGCCCACTTGCTCCTTTAATCAAAAGAATGTAAATTTTTCTCCTGACTTTTTCTGCTCCCTTTTGCTTCTCAGCTAGTTCTCACCTAAGGCTTCCGAAAATCTCTGTCCATTCCAGACGTGGGTCTGTCTGCTGACAGCCTGCGGTTGTCATCTTTCTCTGGCAGTCTCCTCTGGCTTGGGTATATCTAGACGGTGCTTGTTCTCAGAACATTAAGAGGGTGGAAGCAGGGTGGGGTTGCCTATGGTGCCAAGACTTGCAAGGTTAGAATAAGACAGGTGTGAGTGTGCTGCCTACAGGAAAGGGAGGCTCTGGAACTGGCCTTCAAGGACTTGGCGGATGAGCAGAGATTTGGGTTGAAGACTTGGTGGCATGAAGCGTTCTGGAAACCAGAACCAGGGCTCTATGAAATTCTTTGGACAAAACATGCCTTTGGTGTGTATGTCCCAGAGGATTTGCCATACAATAAGGAGAGCCAGTGGGAAGAGAAAGTAGACAACAAAAAGGTAGTTTATATGTTGGCAACCTTTTCTGTTAGAGATGGAGAATGGAGGGCAGAGCCTGAGAAGGGCGAGGTAAAGTAAGCTGCTCCCGACTCCAGCAGCCTGTTTATTGCCTGTGTTATGTCATTTGGAAGCCAGCTTCTCTGTGCTGCTTGAATATTTTGTGGAGGGAAGATTAAGTCTGACTCCCTGGGGCCTTTGCCATGAAGATCTGTTTCTTTGAGCTGGGTGTTGAGAGCTGCCCGGACACGCAGCCGACATCAACAGCTATAAAGTCTGAGCATCAGCCCCAACGTGGGAAAAGCAGCTTGCAGGAGCACCCCTGGCCTCCCAGACAGCTGCCCATCTGCCTGCCTCTTCCCTTGCCTCCTCCCCAACAGGAAGCTGCCTGTCAGGAACATGGTAATACAAGTTTTTACAAACAAAGCTTGATGGTTCATTTTCATCTCTATTTAAAAGACCCTTTCAGGGCCTCCCTGGTGGTGCAGCGGGTTGAACGTTGCACTGTGAAGCATCCACAGCACAGCAGCATGAGTTCAATCCCCAGCCAGTGAGGAACACACATGGTGCAGCAGACATCTCCTGCCTCTCCCGCTGCTCCCCTCGGCAGTGTATTTTGGGTCTATCTGCCTGTTCTGCTCCCCACTCTGTCTCTGGTGAATCCTCTCACCTCCCTGGACTCTGGCCTGTACCCAAGCTGTACCCAAGCTCTTCTGTGCATCAATAAATAAATCTTTTTTAAAAATCTAAAAAAATAAAAGGCCCTTTCATAATAAATGTTCCAAAATTTACTCTGGAAAGATGCTCTCACATGATAGACTTAAAGCAACTTAATTTAACACAGGAGGGTAAAATGAGAGTAATGCCCCCAGGATAGAAAAACAGCTTCCCCCCTCTAAAACCTCTTCAATATGTGTTGCTAGCTTTTGTGGGGCCTCTAACAAACCCCTGGGCTTGCTCATTGCTCAGAGCCAAGCATGGTGGAGCTTGGGCCTGAGCTTGTTCAGGCTCTGACCCAACAGCAGATGTTAGCCTAGGGCCCTTGGCCTCTTTTCCACGGTTCGATTTAGGACTCCAGCTTTGCAAGGAGAAGTTTTTTTCTTTTTTCTATCTCCCCTGTCTGTCCCATTTCTAAGCTCCATGGCCTTGAAATGCAAAGTTGGAGAGCTAAATAGTTTCTAGCCCCCTTTTCTCCGAGCAAAATCCTTACCCAGGCTGAGGATAAAGGAGCTGTTTTTGAGGTAAGTGAAAACTCCATATGCTCTGTAGGTTGGCAGCTACTTTGAACTTAAAAAATGTGTGTGGCCTTTCTGCTGGAATATTCTCCAGGCCCCTGGGACATGGGATTAGGATAGATGGAGGCAGGATAATTAATTTCCTAAGAGGGTGTTGGAAGGGAAGTTTTACACCACAGGACCTCAGGCAGCTAAGGGGAAGAAAGCCATTAGTCCTCAGGACTTGATCTATCAGTTTGGTGCTGATTTAACATGGAGACCTATTGTGCTCTCATTATCATTCTGGGCCCTAATTCGTATGTGTCTGTAGGAGTTTGGGGACCTTTGTACCTGTTTTATATCTATATGTGTTTATATTTTAACAGGACTGCTATGTAAGTCATATTATCGTAGGGGGGAAAAAATGGGAAAACATTAGTATTTAGGGAAAACTCTGTTTTCTGCCCATTTTTTTCACTGCTCACAAAGAGCACTTCTGATGCTTCCAGACTCCAAATGTGTGGAAGTTTCCCCCACACCAAGCAATTCTGCCACACCAGCTGGGTGTCCTACAATTTAACTCAATTTTGACCCTATCTGGAGATAAGGTTAAGGGCTCAGTGCTACAAAGTCTACCTACCCTCCAGCTTCAGATGTCAATTGTAAGTAGTAGGTTCCAGCTTCAGTCTGTCTTGGCTATAAATCAAAGGTTCTTAGAACACCCTCCTGGGGTTTTGTTAATTTGCTAGAGCAACTCATAGTACTCAGGACAACAGATTTACCAGTTTATAATAAAGGATATGAAAAAGGATACAGATGAACATCCACAGTAAGCACGCAAGTGAAGGTCTGGGAGGGTCCCTAGTGTAAACACTTCTTTCTCCATGGCATTAGTATGTGAATGTGTTCACCACCTGAAAGCCCTCTGAACCCTATACTGGTGGTATTTTATGGCTAAGCCTTCTTCATGTAGGCATGGCTGATCATTAAATCCATCTCCAGCCCCACTCCTTTCTATGGGTGTGTGGCCTTTCTGCTGGAATCTTCCCCCACAGGGGTGGGCAGGCTGAAAATTCTAAGTGTCTAGTCATGGCTAGGTCTTTCTGGTGAGGATCCCTATCCAGGAATCCACCAAGAGTCACCTCATTAGAACAACAGATGTTCCTAGTGCTCATGACTTTGAAAATTACAGGGGATTTAAGAGCGCTTTGGCAGAAACTAGGAATGTTTTATATATATGTATTTCCCCTATTATCTCACAGCCAGTCTGTTATCTCACAAATGGTCTATATTTCCTTGGATATATCATTAGCTCATTGTCAGCTGGACCAAAATTGACTTCTTTTGAAACTACCTCCCTCCTCTAAGCTCTCAGACTTTCTCTTAGTAGAGCCACACTCTCTTCACTAAGGCTAGAAAATGTAAAGTCATCTTTTATTTTTTCTCTCTATTCCTTTATCCGTAATATCCAGCTTCTCAGCATTTCCTAATGTTTCTTCTTTTTAAATACCTCTCAGAATTGGCCCTTCCCATATTTATAACCATGGGTCTATTTTTTTTTTTCTTCCATATTTATAACCATGGGGTTTAGCCCAGCTTCTTAATCCTGAGTTCCACAGAGCCAGTCCTTGCTGGTTCTCCAGATCCACTCTCCTTCTCACTATCATTTGAACCTGTGTCAAAAAATTTAATCCTATCATTTGAAGTTGTTTAACCAGAACATTAAGAAGGCTGGTGAGAAACAGGATAGCATCCTCCAAAGAGAAGAAAATCTGTGCTGTAGGAGGAAGAACAGTTTTGCTCCATCTAACTGCAGAGGGCAGAGCTCAGACCCGTGGGTGGTACTTATAGGGAGACAGCTAAGAAGCCAAAGAAAATGCTGGCAATTAGAGTAGAGTGGACGGACTGGTCTTGCTAAGTCAGCAGGCTTCCTTGCATACGCAGGTAGTACCCAATTAGAAAGCAACATGAAATAACATACCAAATAAGAAATACCTGAGATTAACCTTTATTTGAAATGTTAGTGACCTATGTGGAAAAAAATGACCAAGTTTTGTTGGGAAAACTTAATGAAAAATTTTCCTAGATGGCAAAGTTAAAACTGTAAAGATGTCAGTTCTTACTTAATTTAGTTTTAGGCTTCGTGTAATTATAATGAAGATCTCAATAGAGTTCCTTTGGAATTGGATATGATTATTTAAAAATTCACCTGGAAGAATAAGCAGAAGATGGCAGAGAAAAATTTGAAGACAGAGGTTAATTGGGAGGAATATTAGGCTTGGCAGATAGTAAAACATTATATAGCTTACACATCAATTTCACAGACTAGAGAGTCAGAAATAGACCCACTTTTATATAAGCATTTAAAAGGGATAAAAAAGCATTGGAACTCATGGAGGGGAAGGCACTTCAAAGGTTGGTTAAAAATATTTTGAAAGGACTCTGACCTTAAACATTATACCCAAATTCTAGGTAAAGGTGTCACATATACAACTTAACTGTAGAAAAACTGGAAGATAGTGTAGTTGATTAGCAACTCCAAGGGGAGAGAGCCATTTAGAATTTTCGTATTAAAGGTCATGATGGCATATGTCAGTTATCTCTCAATTAAAACCTAAAATAAAAATAAAGGTCACGAAGAAAAATACTTTAGTTCTCAAAAATATATAAAATTTCTGAGTTGAAAACTAAAGGCCAAAGGATGAGGAATTATTAGTGTAACTGTGATAAGAGGCAACCTTTATCTTGATAAGGTCAAACATGGATAAAAACGCTAAGATCCTTTTAGCTCACTTGTTGGGATAAGAATGGCTAGTTCTGGGCCTCCCTGGTGGTGCAGTGGGTTGAGCAACGCACTATGAAGCAAACCACAGTCACTGCAGCACGAGTCGATCCCTGCTGCCGGCCAGGGAGGGGACCCACATAGTGCAGCAGACCTCTCCTGCCTCGCCCGCTGCTCCCCTGAGCAGTGTGTTTCGGTCAGTCTGCCTGTTCTGTTCCCCACTCTGTCTCTGGTGAATCTTCTCACCTCCTGCGACTCTGGCCTGTACCCCAGCTCTTATATGCATAAATAAATAAATCTTTAAAAAAAATGGTTAGTTCATACGAGAATTCACATTCCCTTTTCTGCACATATTTATTAAGCTCCTACTTCACAGATCTCAGTGCCTTGGAGTGAGGACTCAGGTCCAATTACAGCTGTAAGTGAGACATATTGGCCCTGCCCTCCTAACCCTTCCGTTGAGGTGGGACAGTGTGGGTTGTCATTTGTGGGGGGTGTGGTTCCAACTGGCTTAAGCCACAAGGGATCAGCCTCACCGGCTCAGCTAACACAAAAGTCCAAAGACACTTCCGGCTCAGTGAGCCCTTCCAGAATGTTCTGAGGGCTCCCTAAGGTTTAGCTCCCAGGAAGTGTGTTATAGTGCTTCTCATAACAGGGTAAACTGGGAAAGCACATGTGTCTGATGCTGGAGAACTGGAAAGCACATTAGGATTCAGCCGCTCTGGAATATTACGCATTCACCACAAATAGCCTTTATGAAGACTAGCCCGCATCAGGGAATAGTGCTCAGAATGTTAAGTGAAAAAAGTAGGACACACAATTTCACGAACACTTATTATAGCTTGGCGAAAGGAAAAATGCTTCTGAAAAGGCTAGCTAACTGCTCGCCATGTTTGGGAGACGGGATCTGTCCTCTTGCTGTTTTGTTACCTTCAGTCTCCATTTTCCAAGTTTTCTGTAGTGCTCACTCCTGTCTGCAGCCAGACTATGTTTACACACCACCCTCCGCTTATGCCACCATCATGCCCGTCTTTGTTGATTTGCTGGTATTATTTCTTTCATCTGGTATGCCTTCCTCTTTTGAGCCATTTGTCCGTTAAAGATTTAATGATAACTGATATTGTGGAAACTAAGGTATATGAAAATATGTCTTGTAAAGTGCTTTACAGATGTGAGTTTTTCTTAAAAGTGAAAAACCTATAATTTTGCAGAGTAGTGTGCCAGGTGCTCGGAAAGTTCAGGATGAAAAACATAGAACAGGGTTACAGTCCTCCAGAGCTTACAATATGTTTAGGTGTGTGGAGAGTGCTGTGTGAGGAGGTCAGAGAAGGGAGGGGAGGATATACAACTAGAACTAGGCCCTGAAGGATTTAGGCTGGTGGGTCTAAGAAAAAGAGGCATAAGAAAATCTGAGTTGAAAACAAATTTGGCATGTGTAGGGCAAGCCCAGCTGGAGCCCTGCTGCAAAGTAGTGGGATGTTAAGGAAGGGGGAAATGAATAGAGTGGGTCTTGCCAAGGACAGTCTGGACTCTAACCCTTAAAGCAATCCCTCTCTTCCTCTTCTCATAAGCGGCCTTCGTGATCTCTGGAAATGGTTTACTACTCCTTTGACCTAGAAAACCCTACAAAGCCATGCAAATCAAGAGGTGCAAATCTTCAGGTTAATTTTGAGAACATTCATGAAACTGTCAAGGCCATTGGGTATATGTACACCCAAAAAGCCACCAAGTATTTGAAGACTATCACTCAACAGTAGCAGTGACATAAGGGTGGAGTTGGCAGGTGTGCCCAGGACAAACAGTGGGGTTGGGCACAGGGTCTATGGCCCAAAAAGAATGCTGAATTTTTACTGCACATGCTTAAAAATGCAGAGAGTAGTGCTACATTCTTTGGTCATGAAGCACATCCAGGTGAACAAAGCCCCTAAAGTGCATCCCAGGACATAACAGAGCTCATGGTTGTGTTACAGGGCAACTTTAATATAAAATGGGTTCCCCACACTGGGTTTTCTACCCGCGCGCTTAGAAGACTTAAAAAGTCCCAACTCCAGGTACACGTGGCAAAAGTTATTAACACGTTTTATTTTATGAAAGAAGGGGAATAAAATAGTAATAATGCTAAGAGAAAAAGAGAGGGATACAAATCCACAAATACTTTACCAGATCTAAGCAATGGCGCATTGAGAGCTGGCTCCGAGTCGAATGAGATGGCTTTGAAGGAAAGGGTTTGGCTCCTCAGTAAGAAGAAAGACCCCAAGCTTACTTCTGGTTTTATAGCTAGCCTGGCTGCTTAACTCCACCTTTAGGTCCCAGTAATCTACTCTTTGATAATCATTTTATTGGATTTGTGGTTCTGGAACATTGGTGGTCTGGAGTGGGGGTTGGAGTTCACACACCCATGATCCATTTAGGACCACCTTTCCCCCTAACAGTTGGATTAATCCATACTTGAGCCCCTCTGCCACAGTGAGATGATCTTACTGAATAAGAACAGCTTGTTCCTAAACCAGAGAGGAAGTTGCACAGAAGAAAAAGACATCCCAAAAGAAATTGAAGAAACAAAACGTGTGGCCAGGGAAAAAGTTCAACTTCAATAAAAAGATATAAAAGTGAAAAAATTAAGGGTCTCCCTGGTGGCACAAGGAGTTGAGCGCCACACTGAGCCATCGCAGCGCCAGTTTGATCCCCGGCCAAGGAGGGGACCCACATGCCTCAGCAGACCGCTCCTGTCTCACATGCTGCTCCCCTCAAAAGTCTATTTCAGTACATCAGCCTGTTCTGCTCCCCACTCTGTCTCTGGTGAATCCTCTCACACACACCCCACCTCTGTCCTGTACCCCAGCTCTTGTATGCATAAATAACTAATTTTTTTTTTTATAAAATAAAAGTGAAAAAATTAAGCAACAGGCCTCCATTGAAGCTTAAAAAATCTAGTAAGTTTCAGGGGAACAGGGATCCTCTTTGCCTGTTTCCTTCAACATTGAATCCCCAGTGCAACAATGGTAGATGCTCAATAAATACTAGTCAAAGGGAAGTTGGAATGAATGAGTCATAGGAGTGACATGATGAAATAAGAAGGCTAATTCAAAAGAAGTAGATAACATTGATTAAAAAGGTAAAGACTAGAGGCAAAAAGGCAGGTAATGGGCTGTGGAAGTGCTTCCAGGCAAGAAGTAATGAGGAACTGAACTGGAAGGCAGTGAAACAGGGCAGATGAGGCTCTGACAAAGACAGGGGTCAGAGGAGGGCCCGAGGCCAGAGAAGCCCCAAAATGCCCCTAAAGGCCAAAAGGCCACAAACCAGAATCAAGGGCTATAGCAACAGAGGCTATAGCCTAACCGAGGACAGTGCCCAATACAGGTCACTATCTATGGTCATCTGAGGGCACAATTGCAAGGGACCTCAGGCTACAGGAACAACAAACATTGGGTTTATTTACAAACAGGGGAAACAACGCTTAGGTATCCACAAGAGGCTGGCTGCTTCATCCAGACAGCATCAGTGTTGGCAGTCACCGGTCACCAGTTCTAGGCAGCACTGTCCAGTAGCAATGACCACTATCGGCCTGCAGAAGCGGTGTTTCAGTGTTACAGCTCTTGTGAGTTATTGGTTTATACCACCAACAAACAGCTCTTTGAGACACCAGGCCGAGGGCCTTTGGTGCTCCTTCCAGTCAGTGTCACAGCCAGGACCAAGTCCCAGTCCCTACAAAGTCCTTCAGTCTCTCTCCCCTCCTCAGAGGGCAGCTGCTGGAGGCTTCCCTCCTTTCTTCAAAGGCTGGAACCGTCTTCTCCTCTTCCTCTGCAGGAGCTCTTCTCCCTCTGCTGCTTCTTCAGACCCCTTCTTCCTCTTGGCTGCTGCTTCTCTGTCTGCTCCTCAAGGTCACTCTGAATCCCAATCAGCTCTCCATCCCAATGCACCCAATCGACCCTGCCTTATATTATTGACTTTCAAGTTGCCTCCCCCACAGTCTGATTGGTCCATTTTTCAATCCTGCACCTGATTTGTCCATTTTGGTCTGTTGTAGAATTCAGGAAGTATAATTTACAAGAGGAGCTCTGCTACCACTGACTTGTGGTAAGAGGTGGCATCCTGGTATCAATCAATCCATAGCTCACACCCGATTGGTCCATTACACGATCCAGGCAGCACACTGCTACATAAAAGGTTTCCTAGGAAGGGCTGCCCCCACTAACTTGCAGGGGAGCCAGAGACCACTCCTCCTGCTGGCTGCAGCCTGGTAACAGCAGGACTGGAAAGGAACGGTCTGATAGGACAGTCACTGGGGAAGGACCAGTAGGCCTTGGTGACTGACCAATGGGAAGCAGGAGAGGAAAAGATAGGAGTCAGAGAAAACATCAAAGAAACATATTTATGCGTGAAGACTCAGCTTGAGCTCCTCTTCCAGGAAGCCTCCCCAGAAAGTTGTGGTGTTCTCCCTTTCTGAACGCAAATAACCTGCATTATCCTGTTGAAAGATAGAATAATTACAACAGTGTAATCCAGACTTTGCAAATGTTTGTTCCCCCAACTAGATGGCAAGCTTTTAAAGGTCAGAGTTCTCTCCAAGCCCCATGGTGCTTGGCGCTGGTACTGCCACAAAGTCAGCACAAAATAAGTCCTCACTGAGTTAGGAGAAACCCATATACGCCTCTGTGCTGAAGCAGGTACTGATCTTTGTTTTTAATTGCTTTTACATTCTCTTACAGCTGGTCCTGGGAAATAAAGAAGAGGCAGACTGGAATACTAATATCTTCCTCCTGTAAATGTCAAATGCCATCAACAAGAATGGATTTCACTCACTCACTCATGTATTTTTATATTGGGTCAATCACCCAACCACAGGGGAAGAAGACTTGTAACTTAAAAAGTCAGTCTGGGGACCTCCCTAGTGGTGCAGTGGGTTAAGCAAAGCATTATGAATCAAACCTCAGCCACTGCAGCATGAGTTTGATCCGTGCTGCTGGCCAGGGAGGGGACCCACATGGCGCAGCGGACCTCTCCTGCCTCGCCTGCTGTTGCCCTCGGCAGTTGTTTCACTCAGTCTGCCTGTTCTGCTCCCCACTCTGTCTGTTGAATCCTCTCACCTCCCGTGACTCTGGTCTGTACCCCAGCTCTCGTGAACATAAGTAAATAATTTTTTAAAAAAAGTTCAATCTGGGATTTGGATCTTACTTATAAACTGAGGTGTGTCGTTTACTGGTCAATCTGGTTTGGAAAAGTTTTTTTTTTTTTAAAGATTTTATTTATTTATGTATACAAGCACTGGGGTACAGGCCAGAGGTGTGGGGGGTGAGAGGATTCACCACAGAGAGCGGGGAGCAGAACAGGCAGATCAACGGAAGCACACTGCTGAGGGGAGCAGCGGGCACAGCAGGAGAGGTCTGCAGCACCATGTGGGTCCCGCCCTGGCCAGCAGCAGGGATCGAACTCGTGCTGCAGTGGTTGCAGTCTGCTCCATAGTGCGCTGCTTAACCCACTGCGCCACCAGGGAGGCCCTGGAAAAGTTATTTAATCTTAGCTTTAATTTCCTTATCCAGAAAATCAAGATAATAATGACTACCTAAAAAGACCAAGTGTTTACAATATGCGACGAACTATCATTTAGGCCCATGAAGAAAGGGGGACGTGGAGAGAGGAATTCCCTGGGATGCAGGTAGGGAGCAAGAACCAGGACTCAGTCATGGCAACGTGGTCACAGTGCCCCTGTGCTTACAACCTCAGGTGGGCATGGCGATATGTCATATGTCAGGCAAGCCATATATCAGGGTTACGTGTAACTAATGTGGCTGACATACAGCAGACCTGGAGTGAGCTAATTACTGGTCATAAATATATTTTGAGCATCTTATATGTCAAAAGTATAGGGTTAGTGTAGTGGCAGGAGGACACAGGGCAGGTTCTCTAGGATTTGAGCAGATGGGCAAAGGAGGAGTCCTGGAGCCCTTGGTGGCTTTTATTGATCTTTCTGTATCAGAGGTGACCAGATATTCAGCAGGCCAGCAGGAGGCGGGGGGCTGGGGGTGCAGGAAGCTAGCAGGCCTCCTAGGCCCCAGCAAGTCTACACTATTTCTTGGCATCTACTGCTTACTTCAGTTTCTGCCTCTGCTCTGCTGCTACATGTCTTCCTGCTCCCTTACGCTGCCACTGGCATCCCCATGACGCTGCCCTTATATGCCCAGTGTCTCAGCCCAGGTGTCTCCACACACATGCCTTGCGGTGCCCGCCATCAGGCAGGCGTGCAGGACCCAGGTGTCTATCATTGATGCTAATGGCGGGAGGGTGGAAAAACCTGATAACTTTCATTTACCCTATAGTTAGGCTTCAGGAGTGTGAAGAAGACAAGATGCTGGCTCTGCCCTCTGATGGATTTCAGTCTAAGAGCTATCAGATGTGTGTGTGCCAAGAGGCAGCAGGTCATCATCAACCATAGAAAGCATCCAACCCAAATTCTTCAACTTATGGGTGAAAAAATTGAGACCTGAGGGGTTGGGTCACTCCAAGTTGAAGCTTGGGAAGGGGCTAAGGGGGTGCAGTTGCTGACTGATGGAGAGGAGACCAGCATTGGCCAGATCCCCTCTTTGTTCACCAGCCCTTTGCATCACAGTGTCTGAGTTTCAACAAGTCTCTCTTCCTCTCTCTTTCCTGGCTTCTAAAGAGGGTGGAGGTTCTCTAGACAAGGGTGTCCTTAGTTACATGAAACCAAATCTCTGATCCTCAGGCTCCAGCTTAAAATAAAAAGCCCAAACAGTGGGAGTGGCACTGAGGCACATTTTAGCTCTAGAATTATGTGGGTCTTTGAGGGGATTTTGGGGGGAGCATAATGCTTTCAGAGTACATTTATTCTGCCAGTGAACCCAAAAATAAGGATTTTTTTTTTTTGGCCAAGTGGAGGTAGTACCTCACTCCAGGTTGCAGCCACAAGAGGGCGGCAGGTCCCTGGGCACCTGGGCAGGTGGCTAGATGGGTCTGACAGGAAAACAATCAGGTTTGTTCCTCAAACCTCACCTGGGTCTCTGGAGTTTGCTTGTTGTAAATCCCAAACCCACTTTTTTTTTTTTTTTTTTTTTTTTTTTTTAGCAGAGTAGGCAGCCAGGTTGGGGAGAGACAAGAGAGCAAAGTGATAAAATAAGTCTAGCACCAGAAAGATAAAAGACCAGGCCTAAGAAGAAATTGGATTCTAGGAAAATAGTCTGTGAAAATGTATTCTTGTCCTAGTTTAAGTTGCCTAAAACTTCTATTATCAGGGGTAGACGTTTAAGAACTGTGAGCATTTTATAGGATGGTAAAACTTTTGGCAGGCCATGGTGGCACAGTGGGTTAAGCAACACACTATGAAGCAAACCACAGCCACTGCAGCATGAGTTCGATGCCTGCCGCCAGCCAAGGAGGGGACCCACATGGCACAGCAGACCTCTCCTGCCTCGCCCACTGCTCCCCTCGGCAGTGTGTTTTGGTCAGTCTTGTCTGTTCTGCTCCCCACTCTATCTCTGGTGAATACCCTCACCTCTCGTGACTCTGGTCTTGTATGCATAAATAAATAAATCTTTAAAAGAAAAAAAAAAACTTTTGGCAAGCTAAAGGTGATTTTAAGAACATTTGTGAGCTCGTGTGTTAGACCAACATTTCTTAGAATTCCTTCAGTTTCAGGTCTTTTTGCTCATGTTTAATAAAATCTTACCCAGGAAAGAATTGGTTCAGAAAGTTTCCAGAAAATTTAGGCAAGTCATACTCTAAATTTGTTCCATCTGGAATAACCAGATTAACCATGTGTTTACTGAATGAAGAACACCAGCCGGGGTACCTTCAGGATATGAAAGGAAGGAGGAAAACTGAGTAAGGGTGGCAAGGAGGGCAGGATGCTGGCCTGGCTCATCCCAGTAAAAGGAGATTAGGTGGGTCCTTCACCTCATTGAGCCCCGGCCTCATTGAGCCTCATTGAGCTCTTCAGAGTTCCAATCAGCAATAACAACATTTCAGATCATTCTATAGCTGAAATATCCACATCTGTGTAAGAACCCTTTCAAATATGAAAGGTCTCAATTACTTGAAAAGACAGTACATACTATTAGATGATAATCTTGCAAAGACTGAGAACACCCCCAGAACACAGAGTCCAGGATACTCTCTTTATGTAGAAGGACAACATTGCTTTATTACCAGTCGAGGGGCTAGGCTTCGATTTGTTCTTGTTCCCTCTTATACCCAGGATGAAGGAGGGTTGACATCTGGAATTAAGCTGCCTCCACATCTTACTCATCCAGCTTCATCTCTGGACCTCTGATACCTTGCCTGTTGTTTCTGAAACTCACCATGTCCTTCCTCACTTTTCTGCCTTTGCATATGTAGTTCCCTCTGCTTAGAAGTCTTTCCTCTGCTTTATCATTCTAATAAGCTTTTTCTCATCCTTTAAAACCCCACTCAAATGACACCTATTTGGTGAGTCCTCCCTGATTCCCTGGTATAACCCCAGACAGAGTTAATCACCCATCATCTATACTCCCAGAATGGCTGGTATGAAAGTCATCACACTGTACGGTAATTGTTTTCATATCCCAGACCTGTGAACTCCTCCAGGGCCAGGGCTGATGATTTAGCCCTGACCCAGTACCTGTCATGTTGTGGGTCCTCAGTCAAAGCTATCTGAATGGATGTGAATTCCCTTGCCTATCAACAGCAGCTTGTCTTGCAAGGTAACTGAACAAAGGAAAATTACTCCTGAAGGGAGCTCAGGGCACTTGCCAGGTATTAGGAGCTAAAGGCAGAGAACAGAATGCTAACATTCAATATTTGTGCATTGGAGGGCACACATCACTCAAAACTTGATGGAGGCAGTTACCTAGAGTCTGTTTTAATTACCGAAGAAGGTCACATGTAATGAGACACTTTTAGATAGCGTGATTAAGCTTCAGACTTAAATATTTAAGGGAATGTTTGATGCTCCATGTTGAAGGTCTTCCTATGCTAGGATTGTTTGGGGAAAAGGCTTTTTGGAGTGAGTAGGTTAAATATAAATAGATGCCTCTGATTCCAAGTTTATGTAATAGAATTGCTTAGCTGTGGGCTCAAGACTTGGGTGTGGCTTGGGTAGCTTCAGGTGGAATGACCTGGTCCTCAATGAATGGGCTATAGCTTCTACCTCTCTGTACAGTTCCTCACAGCTTTGCCTCCTTTGCAAACACCTGAGGGATCAGTAAATATTAGTACATATGTGTTGTCAGTAAATAGACTCTTGGAGAGCTGCTAACACCGGCTGGGACTTTGTGTTTGTGCTTCTCCCCTGGCTTTGAGTCGTCCTCTTTTGTCTCAAAGTTTCTTGGCAAGTATGTGGAGAGAGTCCTATATTGAAAGAAGACTAGGAGACAAAGGAAGAAGGTGTGGATATCTTTCAAGAGTAAAGTAAGTACGTATCATAGTTGATTCCATCCTGTGCAGGGGATGCCCTTGCAAGGCATTTTGGGAGACAGAATGTTTTGGTCTGCATTCAATCAAAACAATGTGAGAGTGAGGACAGAGTGAAGGATGGCACCTAACCAGGAAAGAAGTCATAGCTGAGACTGGAATATTGTTGTCACCCATTCTCATGCCACCATCCCAGGCTGGGTAGGTTCCCTATCAGTTCTCACAGAGGAAAAGAACCTTTGGTAGATTCTGCAGTCCTTTAATGCTGAAACAGGGGACCATACACCCAGGTAGGCGGACCCAGCAAGAGAGACTCCAACTCCAACAGAAGCAGAATAGCAACAACTCTGCACAGCCCCCTTTACTCTAAGTGCCCACAGCCACACAACTGATACAGGGTTGCAAACATAAGGCCCATCTGTTGTTAACTATATGTCCGAATAGTGGAAAACAGCATTTCAAGGTGTGGGCTCTCTGTGTGAAAGGTGAGAAATAGCTTGATTCCCTCATTTTCCTACACCCATAAATTTAAATAGGCAAAAGCTTGACATTATGAACATTATAGAGAGCCATGAATTTATAGTATACTTTTTTCAAGTTTAGCACAATTCATTTGCTTTATATCTTAAATAGACTGTTTTACTTAAAAAGCCTTGTTTATTGTGATAAAATATACGTACTGTTGGACTTTTCATCATTGTATACATTTCTGTTAAGAACATTCATGTTGTGGGACTGAAGTGGAGATGTCTGAAGTTATGTTGAGACAAATTCTCAATGAAGACTGAAAGTTCCAGGGAGTAACTGATAAACTTTCTCAAGGTCACACACCTGAATTATACCCAGATAACTGCTTAGGAATCTCCTGCTTCTCTACTTCCAGCTTACCTCAAAGTGCAATGTACGCCTGCTTAGGCTTAGATACTCAGTTATCTAATTGCTCCGGGTTCAGACTTTGGAGCAAGATCTCCTCTGAGCCTACTTGTGTGAAGATCTTCCCTCCTCTCTGAGTGCTGCCTGGTTCCCTAATGGAATTCTGCCATAACAGTGATACAGGGCAGCAAAGGGGCACTAAAACTGACCAAGGACACTGCCCAAATAGTTATCAGTCACTGAGTTCTTTACCAGCATGTACAATTGTAAGACTACAGGCTCAGAGAACAACAACAAAGGGATGTATTTAACAAACCAGGGAAAAACAAAGAGTTACCGAGTCCAAACGTGACCTTTACCTCACCTAAAGCCATGTCCAGTGTTTTTCAATCCTGCACAAAAGCAGCTAAAATGGCGTCTTCCTGCCACTGAGGAATGTGACAGCCGGACGATAGGCCAGATTCCAACTCACGAAGACAGCAGAAGACACAGCAGGAGATGCTCCATGAGTTGCCAGGGTGTCCCAGCACAGCACCAGACAACACTCAAAATAGCAGCTATACTGGTCAATGGACCCATCAAACAGCCACTCACTCATTTCAGTAAGACGCCTGGCTCTGGATCTTTGCCTTCACTGCCAGGCCACAACAGTAGCAAAACCAGAAAACAGTTTCAGTTGCTCAGCTACTTGCAAAGCCTCCAAACCTTTTCTCTAAAAACAGCAGCTACAGCAGTCCAGTGACAACCACATCCATGCAGCTTCAGTAATACGCCTGGCTCCCCTGTCTTCACCTTCTCTGCCAGGCGGCAATAGCTTCTGGAAGATCAGCACGGTGGGGATCCAAATCAACTGACCACAAGTGCTGAAGATCCAAAAACTGAATGCTGAAACACTGAATCATGAAGACTCTCCCTTCACCCCCTTCTGCAGTCACTTGTATACTTATCCATTGGTCCACCACACTTTTTAGTATGTCCCCTGGGGCTATCTATTCTCACCAGCAACCCCCTCCAGGGAGCACCACCTGTAACCCTCTTTTGGCTGCAGCCACTGGTTATAACACTACCATTACCACCATCCACCTTCAGAACTTTTTCATTTTCCCCAATTGAAATCCCTTAAATACTAAAACTCTGTTCCCTCCTCTCCTTACTCCTGACAACTACAATTCTAGTTTCTCTCTGTGTGAATTTCACTATCCTAGGAATCTCATATAAGAAGAAACCAGTCCTTTCGTGGCTGGTGTTTTTCACTTAGCATAATGTACTCAAGGTTCATTCGTGTTGAGTCCCAGGGCAAGTTAGAGTTAATTAGGCAGCTTCAGGGACAGTGCAGGCAGGGACTTTGGGAGAATTAAAAGAGGCTTCTGAGAGAAGGGCAGAGAAATTCAGGAGGGCTAATGAGGGCAGTAAATTTTAAGACTAAGATATAAGGTTAACTGGGACAGTAAATTTTAAGAGACCGTGGAGGTAAAAGAGAAACTCTAAGATAAAAGCCTGGAAGATGTGCACATCTGCCTGAAGGGGTATAGCCACTAGGAGAAAGAGCCAATCACAAAATAGGGTGATGAGATTTTAGAGGAAAAAAGGTTTAACTGTCCCCTAGAAACAGGCCCATATGGTGTCTTTTGCCCCTCCTTGCACTGCTGCCTTGAAGTCTTCACTTTTGTTCTTTTTCCTCTAAATAAAATTTGTCTTACTTTCTTGAATAAAGTTTGCTTGTCTTGGCTTATTTATCTGAAAAGTCTACAAATTCCCTCTTATGGCTTTGTGGAACAAGAGATATGGTGGTTCAAGGGATAAATTAATAGTGCACACCAGCTTCAGTAGCAAATACCTCTTTTTTAATTCACCAATGTGTATAAATGTGTCCTACAAAATCTAATTTCTTCAAGTATCTCCACAGTTAGATGACATAGGTCTCATCATCATGTCTAGTTTATAACTGAAGAGAGCAAGTTGCAGAGAAGACAAGTGCATCAGATACAACTGGATACTTATCCAAATCTGTGGTCCCCTGCATCCAACCCTTCCGTCCTCTCTTTTGGCAGAGCCCGGGTTCTGTTCTATTCACCTGAAAGCCAGTCCACAGGGAAGGGAAGATTCTGAGCCTTGGGAGTAAGTCTTGAATTGATTTAAAGTCAATCATAGTAATTCTAATTCCTTTGTCAATGATCATTTAGGGGATTAGGATCCATATTTTTGACCTATGAGACATGAGAGAAAGCTGATAAAAGGCTTCTAGAAATGGTTTTCTTTGACAAATAGACATAAGAGAAAATTTCCTGTTTCCTGCTTCTCAATGTTGTGGTCCCATGTGAGTGGTGCCTGGAGTTTAGCAGCCATCTTGCCACCATGAGGAGTTAGCCAGATGACCCAGAAGATAAAATAAAAACACTAAAGGGGCGTAATGGAAGGACTATGGATCCTTTATGATGTGAATGTCTACTGACTCAAACAGTGGTGGAACTCCCCACCTTTAGTTTGACATTTTTGTGAAATCATTCATTTTTCATTCTTTAAACAACCTTTGAGTTTTCTGTACTTGCTGGTGAAAGCATACCAAACAACATGTTACAGATCAAATTGAAATAGAAACTGAAGCAGAGGACCCATGTTATATACCCTTTTCCATGTTACTACTAATTCAGAAATCCAATTGGTCCTTTTTTAAAAAAGGATTTATTTATACACATAAAATTGGGGTACAGGCCAGAGGTGTGTGTGTGTGTGTGTGTGTGTGTGTGAGAGAGAGTGAGAGAGTGAGAGAGAGAGGATTCATCAGAGACAGTGGGGAACAGAACAGGCAGATGGACTGAAATACACTGCTGAGCTGAGCAGCGGTGAGGCAGGAGAGGTCTGCAGCGTCATGTAGGTCAGCTCTCTGGCCAGGGATGGAACTGGTGCTGCAGATGCTTCATAGTGCTGTACCTTAAACCCCTTGTGCCACCGGGGAGGCCCCCTTTGATCTTTTTGATATGAGATCTCACAACCTATTACTTCTGAAATGTTGGTGTTGGGAGATAATTTCTAAGAAAAAGAAGTCCTGGAAAATTGAGTTTGATTTTGAAGGGGAAAAAAAAGTGGGGTGGGGAGGGATTGGAGAAAATATAGAGACACAGCCTACAGAGTTGCAACTGCGAGGATGGTGAAAAGTGGTATTTGCAACAGCCCTTTGAAAGGTGACAGACAGGTGCAGTGAGAGGAAATGACCAAAAAAGTCAGCCAGTGTTGGCTGTAAAAGCCAGGGAGCTTTTCTTTTCAATGGGAACCCAGGCAAATCCCAGAGAGACTGTGTGGAAGACAAGACACGATGTGAAGATGACCAGGTAAAGGGCTTTGAAAAACTACAGAGCACTGATAAGAGAACATAATTATAACTATACATTGAGCTGACATAAATGTTCACCTAGGTTAAACCTGAGGTAAATTATACAGTTATTCTGTGTAGTCTACCCACCAAGCTCTCTTTTAGACATGGGAAATGACCCACAGACTCAGAAAAAGTGCTTTTTCTACTAATAGACAAAGATAAGTGAAGATGAGCAAAAATGGCCACGTGGCCCTGACTTGTCTGTCAGACTCTAACAACGTGGTTTAAATTTATGAGCTATCCCAGTATGGCAGATTATATTTTTCAGCACTGATACACACCATCCCACACAGTCTAATTAAAAGGTAACATCCACATTCTTCACACCCAGTGGCAGAGTCTGTGTGTCCACTCTCTCTACATCTCGTGAGTATTTGGATCAAAACAGTACAGTGGAAGTGATGCTATGTGACTTTTGCATTGAAGTCATAAAAATGCCATGTACTAGTGCTTTATTCTATCAGGGCATTGGAACCCAACCATCATGCTTGAAAAAGTCAAGCAGACACATGAAGAAGCCATTTAGGGGCAGGTCGGCTGCCCCAGCTGAGGACCCAGCAGGTAGCCAGTCTTAACTGCCACAAATGCAATGCTTCCAAATAATGCCAGTCATAAAGTCACTCTTAGCCTTTGAATCTCCCCAAATGAGGCCCCAAGCATTAGTGCACAGACTAGTCATCCTCATTTATGCTATCTGAATTCTTGAACCTTAGAGTTTATATACATAATAAAATGATGGTTTTATGCCACTAAGTTTTGGGGTGGTTTGTTATGCAGCTACAGTTAAGTGGAGCACCTATCTCAGTTCTGTCAACCAATCCATTGTCTTTTTTGCTAAGGCTTGTTTGCATTTCTGTCACTTTCAACTAAAACAATCTTGACAGAAACTCCTCTAAGCTCTAGGTTTTATCCACTCTTGCAAATTAATCAATTAATTAATCAAGAAAAGTAGTTTTTCATATGGTATTCATGGAAGAAGTATGGAAAGGTAGTGAAAAAGAAGTAAGAGTCAGAATTAGGGCAAGGACCTAAAAAAAGGGGTGCTTTTCTTGTTTTCTTCAACTCATTAAGTCTATAGGTAATGGGATGCCTTATTGCCTCATTTAAACAATTTAATTTTTCTTGTTAGGGTTGAATTCTGGTCACTGATCTGCTGTGTGACTTTTGACAAGTCTCCGTACCTTGATGGGTCTATTTCTTTTGGAGGGTGGTAGTAGAGGGAGCTTTTCCTTTATCAGCAAAACGAAGGTATGGTATTAGATGTGATATTTATTACTATCATTAACAATAGCTATGTGCAGCTAAGATACGGAATCAACATAAATCCCCCAAAACAGATGAGTGGACCAAGATGTGGTATGTATACACATCAGAATACTACTCAGCAATCAAAAACGATAAAACTCATGCCATTTGCAGCAACATGGATGGCGCTGGGAGGGATTATGCTAAGTGAAATAAATCAGAAGGAAAAAGAAATATTGGATGGTTTTGTTACAGGGCAAGGAGAGGAGCACCCAGAACCCCCAAACCTGCCCTCTCTGAATGGGTTCTGCTATCCGCCACATTAAGACAAACATATAAAACCTTTAATAGAAAGGAACTTTAATACAATTAGGGTTCAATATATAAAGGACAAAGAACATAGTTACTAAGTTAAGCATCCAAAGTTACTCATCTCCCCGAGGGCAAAAGTCCAGCCAAATAGGATTGTCCTAAAGCAAGGCCCAAAAGTCTGCCACATGTCTAAAGGACCTTTCAGTAGAGACCCATAGAAAAGGGTCAGAAAGAGGGGCCTCCCTGGTGGCGCAGTGGGTTAAGCAACGCACTATGAGGCAAACCACAGCCACTGCAGCATGAGTTCGATCCCTGCTGCCTAAGCAACGCACTATGAGGCAAACCACAGCCACTGCAGCATGAGTTCGATCCCTGCTGCCGGCCAGGCGGGGGACCCACATGGTGCGGCAGACCTCTCCTGCTGTGCCCGCTGCTCC
>JAGFMF010011569.1:272549-292906 GCA_019455555.1 Galemys pyrenaicus
GGGTCAGAAAGAGTCAGACAAATCCGGGAGGAAAAGAGCAAAATCAAAATCAAGATGAAAGCTGCCATTGTTCACCTCCCCACAGGTCTCTCACCCACACCTGTTCCAACAAGTCCAAGACTAAGAAGCAAGCGCAGTTTCTTCACATGTCGTTCTGCTCAGTTTCTTCACTTGTCGTTCTGCTCCACGTGCCTCCTCCAGGCCTCCTTGCTGCTCTCCTTCCGGCTTCCTTCCTTCCTTCCTTCTCTCTGCAGAATCTTCTTTCCCTCCTCAGCTCCACCCACTTAGGGCGGAACCAGGATTCTGGAACTTCCCCCTTTCCCTAGTTACAGTTTCACTTATAGGTAGAATATAGGGAAACCAAACAAAAGGTCCAGAAAAAGACAAAACTTGCAAGCTGACCATAGACCTGAGGAACAGGGCAGGGGAGGGGAGGAAGAAGAGTCAAAACAGGAGAGGCAAGAGCACAAGGGACTATGGTGATATGTCAGTGGTGCTATGGTGGTGGGAGAACTAGGGGACTATATCGCGGGGGAGAAATCAAACATTGTGCAAAAACGAACAATAATGTAAGTAAATAAATTAAAAACAAACAAAAGCAGTTGCGTGCTATGCATCCTTTTTTTTTTTTTTAAAGATTTATTTATTTATGCATACATGCACTGGGGTACAGGCCAGAGGTGTGGGGGGGTGAGAGGATTCACCACAGAGAGCAGGGAGCAGAACAGGCAGATCAACAGAAGTACACTGCTGAGGGGAGCAGCGGGCACAGCAGGAGAGGTCTGCCGCACCATGTGGGTTCCCCTCCTGGCCGGCAGCAGGGATCGAACTCATGCTGCAGTGGCTGCGATTTGCTTCGTAGTGCGCTGCTTAACCCACTGCGCCACCAGGGGAGGCCCACGTGCTATGCATCCTTAGGTATTTTTTTCCCCACGCATCACAAGTTTGATCCCTACCATTCTCCTATGTTGCAGGTATTAGCTGCTTATAGTACATTCTTGGCTTAACATTCTATAAACACTTGTTGAGCGCCTTCTCTTGTGCTTCTGAGTCTCACACTCTCAGGGCACCACAAGTCTCATGTTTTCAGGAAGCTTATGTTCAGATTGGAAAAGTAAAGTTAAACTAGATATTACATTGTTAAGGTTTATACTTGAGTGGCTTGACCATAAACAGACATTGCATTAAACAGTCCACTGCCATGTAACAAATTACCACATGTTTAGCTACTGAAAACAATACATCTTGTCTCAGTTTCTTTGAGATACCTGGTTGCTGGAAGAATACATTGCAGGTGTAGGACTGAGGGTCCTAGTTCCTTGCTGTCAGCCAGATGCAACTTATGGTTCCTTGATGTTTTTGCAGATCCTTGTCCTGGGAGGGGACTCTCCATGGGCCCCTTAGGACTTTGCAACTTTCTTCCTCAAGCCTGGGAGGCGACACCCTCTAGTCTGCTAAGAAGGAATGTTATACACTGTAACTGTATTTATGGGAGTGACACATTGTCATCTTTGCCATATTCTATTGCCTAGGAGCAAGTCACTGGTCCCGCCCACACTTAAGGGGAGGGATTACACAAGACAGTGACTCACTGGTGGGGGAGGGGGGTGACTGGGCCCCTGGAAAGTGTATTTGCTAGAGGAATTTAGGAAAGTGATGTCAGAGTGAATTGGACTCCTTAGGGGAGGCTTTATAGAAGGACTGACACTCAAGTGTGAAGGATGAGTGGAATTTAGACCAGCAAAGAGAAGAAATGAAGCAGGACATCTAGAAAAAAAAAGGACTATATAAGCAAAGTGTGGAGGAGGAGGTGGGGGTTTTCACCCATGTAATTACTATACCAAAAGCTAATGGAAACCTGCTGACTTTGTACAATGAAAGAGTAGGAGGAACTTTTTATCTTTAACCCAAAGGAAGCTGGGTACTGGGGAGAGTTATGGCCTTGGTGTAAGATAATCTGGGTTCAAGGTTCAGTTCAGCAATTAACTAGAGTGTGATTAAGGCCTGCTGGTTATCAGCTTAGTTATTTGAGAATGCTTCCTTTACATTTTTATTGTGAAGATTAAGCAACCTCTTGCATGGGTGTGACTCCTCAAATTGTTTAGGACCTAGGTCCAAAGGCAGCTTCACAAACTTCCAAGACCTCATTCTCTCTGGGTTGCCAGTTTTATGACTGACTCCTCAGTTTTTTGGAGGATCCCCTTCCTCTTAAAGTAGCCTGAATGGCAGCAATCTCTGGGTTCTTTGGCAACTCCATGTCACTGCCCCCTTTGCTTTAGGTTCTCAGTTGCCACCACCCAGAGTGGGATGGCTCCCTCAACTAAGCTCTAGTCAAGGCACCTTTCCCCATTGCCAGTCTCACGCATCCAACCTATTACTAATTAATTCCTCATGGATCACCACAGGCCCCTCAAATCCAGCATACGCTAAACTGAGCTTTCTGACAAACCACTTCCTCTTCTTTTCATGCCTGGTCATGGGGGGAATCATATTACCAGGTCAAGAATCTCATGTCATTCTTTCCTACCCTTGCACCTAGTCACCAAGTGCTTTCTCTCCAGTGAATCCCCCTTCTATCACCACTGCCCTACTTTAAACCTCATTGTTCTTGCCTGAGTCACTGTAGTTTCTTCCCTGATCGGTCTCTCTTAATTCGTTTTCCATAGTTCCTGCAGAATGAACTTCCTGAGGACCAATTTTATAATACTGCTGCTGTGCTTAAAAGCATCCAGAGGCGCCTAAAAACAGGGATGAAATTCAAACTCCAGGGTGTGATATTCAATATCTGATGTCCTTCCATTTCCTCTCCAGCCACCTTTGCTCCTATCTTGAACTGCTGGTAATTCTTACACTGCACCAAGTGTTTCAAATCATCTGTGTTTGAATGTACTGCTCCCCTTATCAGAAACGCCCTTCCTGGCCTCCCTGGTGGCGGCAAGGGGTTAAAGTCTCAGTACTATCAAACTATCACCAGCCCCTGCAGCATGAGGTTAATCCCGGACCAAAGAGCTAACCCACATGATTGGCAGACCTCTCCTGTCTCACTCCCTGCTCCCCTCAGCAGTGTATTTTAGTCAATCTGCCTTTGCTGCTCCCCACTCTCTCTCTAGTGAATCCTCTCACCCACCACACCTCTGGCCTACATCCCAGTTCATGTATGCATAAATAAATAAAAATAAATATTTTAAAAAAGAAAATGGGGCCTCCCTGGTGGCGCAGTGGGTTAAGCAACGCACTATGAAGCAAATCCCAGCCACTGTAACATGAGTTCGATCCCTGCTGCCGGCCAGGCGGGGGACCCACATGGTGCGGCAGACCTCTCCTGCTGTGCCCGCTGCTCCCCTCAGCAGTGTACTTCTGTTGATCTGCCTGTTCTGCTCCCTGCTCTCTGTGGTGAATCCTCTCACCCCCATCCCCCGCCCCACACCTCTGGCCTGTACCCCAGCTCTTGTATGCATAAATAAATAAATAAATCTTTTAAAAAAAAATAAAATAAAAAAAAATAAAAAAGAAAATGCCCTTCCACCACCATCGTTCTGGGCCTTGCTAGTTCTTCTCATCTATGATTACACCTATTAGCCTTCTGTTTTGAAGGCCCCTCCGATGTGCACTCTTAGCAACTTGTGCAGGACACTCTCTCGTGGCCCCCATTACTCAAGAGTGCCAAGGAGTGTACTATAGTTTTTCTTTTACTGTCTCTCTTGCTAGATTGTGAGTTCTCAAGTGCGATAATGGTGTCTTATTTTTTTTTAAATTTTACTTATTTATGCATACAAGAGAGCTGAGGTATAGGCCAGAGGTTGGGGGTGGGTGGTGGTGAGAGGACTCAACAGGGACAGCCTGGGAACAGAACAGGCAGATTGACTGAAATAGACTGCTGAGGGAGCTGCAGGAGAGAGGTCTGTTGTGCCCTGTGGGCTGTAGTGTTGTACACACACACACACACACACACTCTTGGTGTGGTGCTCAACCCCTTGCACCACCAGGGAGGCCCTCTTACTTATTTTCTTAATTTGATGCTGTGATCACTTTTTCTTCTATTTGATCCTTTTGTTACAGGGTGGTCCCCAGGAAAGGGGGAGGTCCCAACTTTCCTGGCTCACCCAAGGAGGGTGAAGCTGAGCAGGGTGGAGAAGAGGCTGGAGAGGAGACTGGAAGAGAGAAGGAAGAAGGATGGAGAGCCAGGAGGAGACCTGGAGGAGGCAGATGAGGCAAAGAGACATGTGAAGAAATTGCTTTTCGACCATGTACTGGTTGAAACAGATGTGGGTGAGAGAGACCTGTGGGAAGATTAACAATGGCAGCTTTTATCTTGATTTTGATATTGCGCTTTTCCTCCCAAACTTGTCTGGCTGTTTCTGACACATTACTATGAGTCCCTATCAGAAGGTGCCTTAGACTTGTGGCGGAGTTTCAGGCCTCAGTGACCCTGCTTTGGGCTAACCCTGTTTGGCTGGGGTTATGTAACTAGGTGCTGGATTTGGGAACTATATTGTCTTTGTTGCATACTCATTTTATTAAAGTTCTTTTCCATTAAAAATATTATGTTTTGTCTTGATGCATCAAATGGCAAGTACTTATTTACAGCATGCAGGTTTGGGGGTTCTGGGGTGTCCCTCTCCCTGCCCTGTAACACTTTCTCAATAATAAAATATTTTTTTGACTAGGTAGCACATTCATCTGTAAAAACCAGAAGTTACCAAAAGATACATTGCCGTAGACCAGCTCCAGCAATGAACCAGGGTCCCCACTGGACGAGACAGGGTAGGTAGATGAATGTATAGGGAAAGGAGAGAGGGGAACGAGAAAACACAGACACTCTTTCTAAGGTGCCAACATCTTCCACTGAGAGGCTCAGCAGGTCTTTATTTATACTTTACACACAAGAAGCAGAAAAGCAGCAAAACATCACTTGTAACATTTTCTTAGGAAAAAAAATGGGAACTTCACTGCAGCCAACACAGTGCAAAAACATGTTTTTGAGAACAGCAGAGCAACATTTATTACATTTTCTTAGGACTGGTGCAAAACAACATGTTTATGCAGATCAGGTGCAAAACAACATGTATCTATCCATATACCAAACAATAAAGCAGGCATAACAACTTTGTCCCATCACCATTAACTATTTTGTTCTACTGCAGGCCACCAATAAAAGGGAAATACTGAAATTAAAACTTAAATTATACCTACACCCTATCATTTAATCTTTAAAAGAAACCAATAACCCCAATTTATCCTGAACCCAGAACTATACAGTAATGTTTCCTGATACCAAGGGAAGCCCCCTAATTACAATTGTGATTCAGTGGAATGAAGGCAGAGAAATGGGGAGGGCAGGAAAGATACAAGTGATTTGTTTATCATCTGGGGGATGCAGAGCCACCTGGGAGGCACGTAGCCTTTCATAGTAGGCCAAGCTACAGAGGTCTTGTTTTGGTTCTCAAGGTCAGTTTCCCATGGTAAGTGTTTGGGTTCGAGAAACTGTCTTTTTGAATTTTTGTAAAACAACGGTCATGAAATGCACAGCAACCAATTTCACAACCCTCCTGTGGACTATCCTCCAGCAAGCACATATCATGAGCCTCTAATTTTAAGATCAGCCAAAACAAAATGGAATCCAGCAAGGGCCAGCTTTGGAGCTCCTGATTTTTCAGGGGTGTCCCTCATGCCAGACTTTTGTCACTCAGCATGAATAGCATGGCCCCTGGCAGTATATAGCAAAAAGTTCAGCAATTCCCGGTAATCTTCACATAGTCCATACATTTTTTTTCAGAGGGTTGTTTGTTGCTTTTATAAACAATCAGATGTCTACAAGTCAACCTTTACTGCCTTTTAATTATGTATCCCTGTTGGATTTGTTGCTTATTAGTTGTGTAACTACTTTATGCCTATTTATTCTTCAATAAAAGAGGAGGCATTAAGGTGTTGTAAGGATTAAAAGATTATAAGGTATTTAGAATAGTGTTTAACAAACAAAAATGTTGAGAAAGTCCTTTTTATGCATCTTTCTGGGAATGCCAAGAATGCAAGGCCCTGACTGCTTTTTACCAGGGTCAGTCCTCAGGATTCCTCAGCAACTCTGAGGGATGAAGCAATGTCTCCCTCCGGGACAAAGAACACATTTGACTACTGCTTCCTTAAAATGGCAGGTTCTCTAAGCTCAATGTTCCTCATCTGTGATGTAAATCCACTGAGTGCACAGCATTCATCTGAGCCAGTCATGTCATCGCTGGGAGGTTTAGGGGCAGGAGATGTAGACACAGGCACAATGAAGCTCATCTTTCTTCCTGGTTGGAACAGTCCTTTGTCTCTGAGTCAGGAATCTTGTGTCTTCTATCAGGATTCATGAACAATAAACAGACCAGCAGATTTGAATGGTAAATGCTGTGGGGAGATCAGGATGAGGCCAGAGGCTCGGTGAAAGAATTCACTAGAGATGGTGTGGACAACAGAGAAGGGGGATTTATTGCGGTACACTGCTAAGAGAAGTAGCGGGCAAGACCTGAGAGTTCTGTGTACAAAGGAGGATTTGGGCTCCCTTTTATGACTCATTTCATGGGCTTGTCATGACTGGGGAATGGTTTTGGGGAGTTAGTGCTGGGATGTCTGGTGGTGGGTGTTGACCTTTGACACACAGTGTGTCCCTAGCCCTCCTTGAGCATTCATGGTCAAAGTGATCTGTGTTAGGGGCTGGGTCCCATAACAACCTTATCAATTTATCCAAGCTTCCCAAATCTTCCTTCTGGGAAAGGTGTAAGGGCTTACATTTTAAGCATATTAAATGATAACCCAGCATAAGTGCTTATAAGTAAAATAAGTTAAAATCAGGCTCTTTTTCCGCCTTCCACAGGACGGATCATACCTTGGAATGCTGTGTTTTCCGCCATTTGGACATATAGTAAACAACAGATGGGCCTTATGTTTGCAACAGTGTATCAATGGGCACTTAACAGGAAAAGAGGCTCCGCAAGGGCGGGGTTGCTCATCTCCCTCTCTCAGTGCTGGAGTCTCTCCCTACCTGCTTATGTATGTGGGCTTGTCTCAGCATTAAAGGCCTGCAAAATCCACTGATAGCTCCAAATTCTCTTATGGTCTGCGAGAACTGACAATGAACCTACCCAGCCTGCACCGCTTAAGTAAATGATTTTCATTATTTTTGCTTCTGCTCTTCTTGTGTTTGCCAGGTATTGTTCACCGTATCTCGTAAGTGTGTATTTGGGTATGTAGGGGAAAACATTAAATTGCTACCATTTACCAAGACTACTATGTTGTTGGCCGAATCAAGGTAAATTTGAAAGAAAGGTAACTTCAAAATCATTGCTGGATTGAAATAGTCACTTTAATATCCACTGAAACCATAGTTTCCTCTGTGTTTTTGGTATAGCTGGGACATAATTTTTAGGTAGCTGCAATGAAAAGAAGTTGTGCAAAAATAACTGGGCCTTAGTTCCTGTTACTTAAGAGCTTTAAGTAACAGCCTTAAGATGACTTTGGGTATTCTGAGGTTCAGTTTCCTGAAATAGAGAAAGGAACTCTCACAAGGTTGGGGCCATGGGATAATGTAACATACGGGTACATATAATGAGTTTTTATATTGTTGTCAGAGACTATGAAAGAAAAGGAAAAAAATAAAAGCCCTTGCCTATGTTAACCGCTCAATCAGACACGCACACGTTGGGTCAGCATTTCCAGAGACAAAGTCCTAAGTTCACACATCAAACTACAACTCCCAGCAAGCTTTGCTTCCCACCGCGTCGCATAACCTCAGCTCCGGCCCGGGTCCAGCCCCTTCCCGCCCCCACCACTTAGAAACTACATCTCCCAAGAGGCTCCACGGTGCCCAACCGTATGCTTTCCTCCGCCCCCTGCCACCCCTTTTACCACCACCCGCATCTCCTAGGCCGACAGGAGTCCGCGGTCGGCGGAGCGGGCGCGCGCGTCGGGGGTCGCGCGGCTGCTGGAAGGGCGTGCACGCGCGGGGAGGGAGTGGAGGCGTAGGGGGGCGGGGGTACCGCTCGGCTGCTCGCAAGATGGCGGACGAGGACGGGGAAGGGATTCACCCCTCAGCCCCTCACAGGAACGGAGGCGGCGGCGGCGGCGGCGGGGGGTCTGGGCTCCACTGCGCCGGGAACGGCGGTGGAGGCGGCGGCCCGCGGGTCGTGCGCATCGTTAAGTCTGAGTCCGGCTACGGCTTCAACGTGCGGGGCCAAGTGAGCGAGGGCGGGCAACTGCGGAGCATCAACGGGGAGCTGTACGCGCCGCTGCAGCATGTGAGCGCCGTGCTGCCCGGGGGGGCGGCCGATCGGGCCGGGGTGCGCAAGGGGGACCGCATTCTGGAGGTGTGAGTATCCGAGATGACCGCCGCCCCACCCCGCCTGTCCCTGCATCTCCCCTCTACCCCTGTCACCCTCAGGCCGCACCTCTCCCCAACCGTCCCTCCGACCCTCGTTTCCCTCAGGCCCCGCACCACCTTCGGGGTTGACCGCCCCTCCCCATACTCTGGGCTTCTGCTACTCCCACCTCCCTTCTCTAATATCCACTTGAGGTCCCTGCCCCCATCCCTTTGGCTCCTTTTCTGCCCCTTTGCCTTCCCCTTTGGCGTGCTGCTCACTGCTTCTCACTGACCCTCGCGCGGCTCGTACTGACCCCCTCCTGTTCCTTACTGATAGCACCTCCTTTTCGGACCCAACCCCTGTGGTGTCCTTCCCAAGTTCTCATCTTTAACATCCTAGTTTCTTGTTCTCTACCACTCCCTTCAGCCCCTGTGGACCGTCCCTTCTGCCCTCTAGACCAAGTAGGCAGGACCTCTGCTACTCTCTACTTTGCCTCCCAGAACGTCATTCCTCCACGCGGCACTCTTTTCTCTCCTTAGTTACCTTCTTATGCTTAAGCATAAGCATATATTTTTTTGTCATACTGTGTATCCCTCCCCTCCTTTTTCAAGCTCTGAGTACCCCCTCTTTACGGACCCTTACCGTTACGTTACGTGCCTTTTTTGCAGGGAGGTGGTGTCTTTGGCACTGTAGTTTCTCTTCTCTGTCATTCTCTTACACTGTGACTCTCAATCCAGTGTTTTCATCACCACATTGCCCTGAGTGCGTTCCTGTTCTGCCCCCGTCTTCGCTTCCGCACCGTACTCCTACTTCTTGTCAGGTTTATGGTAGAGTTCTTAACTCCTATTTCCCCCAATTGACAATCTCCCCTTTGGGTCTTTGTCTCCTCTTTTTCTGGATATATGGTTTTCATTCTCCTACTCTATCCTCTTGTGATCCCACCCTTGACTTTATCCCACTCTTTCTGTCCTCTAGGTTGCTCCCCTTCCTTGTCTTCCTAGACTCCTGCTGCTGCTGCAACCCATCCTCTTTCCGTGCTGCAGTTCGTCCCCCCTACATACTCACTCCTTCCCACCTTCCCACTTCATCCCCTAAAGCTGTGACGGGATGCTGCCTTGTCTTGCAATTTCCGTGCAAACCTCCTCCACTACTCTAACCAAGTGTTAAATTTGTGTTTTTTATACTTTGTATTAAAATTTATATAGTGATTGCTGGTTGCCTAGTAGGGGATGTATGGTGGCTTTAGTCCGTCCTTAGCAGTGTTCAATCCTGTATCTCTCTTCTTACAGAATCAATCTTGTATGTATGTTTTTCACACGTTTGCCCTTTCCTTCAGTGTTTGGATTTGCACTCGTGAAATCTCTGTTTTTGAAATGTTATTTTAATCTTCGTTTCCACAACCTTCAGTCTTTACCAAAGAGAGGGCCTGTCAAATGGGATAGTATCTTGAAGGTCTAGTCTGTAGAGGTGTCAATTCCTCATTCATCTTTGTCCCCTGTCCATATTCTTGATAGTCTTGTTATGTGGTACTCACTATCTGTTTCCTCTTCCCTTCCACCTAAGAAAGAATAGCTCACCAAAGCAAGTGATTGCAGATAGTGTACCTTTCCTGTCTTTTTTGTAAAGAGATGCTTTTATTCCCCATTAATGTCCTGCATACTGTTTCCTAGTATACTCTGGCTATATATACTTAATCTTTTGGGAAGCAGGGTATTCAGATAATAATGCACTTTTACTTTGCACCTGGTCATCTAATTCTGTTCTTTTTAGATAACCCAGAGTCTCTGACTGGTGTTTAATAGATGCTCTTGGAATTGTTTATCTTTGAAAGTTAACTTTGGATCCAGCTGTTGGTTTATTTTTAAATTTAGTAAGATAAATGTATTTAGTTAGAATTATAAATTCTCATAAGTTTCCCAATATTATACTCTTTACAGGAGCTAAAAGAACTAAACAGACAAATCTGTGGATAGCTATTGCTAATGTATGTGATCCACCATTACAAATACAGATACACATATATCTCAACTAATATAGCTGCTGACTTCTTGCTTCTATTGTGGTTTTTGTAGCAGTACTCAGATATAAACTTAGTACTGTAAAGGAGAAAGAAGACCTCAGATGATCCCCTAGGGCAGGTAGAAGGACTTAAGAGGCCCAGGATTCTAGGTCTGTTCCTCCTTCTAAAAAAAGACATTACATTTTGACACATCCTTAGTGGTAAGTAGAGAGAGAGCTTTGTATTTTTTAGTGGGCAGGGTAAAAGAACACTCTTTGCTTGGAGAACCTTTCTCTGAAAGGTTGTGATGCTCAGATAGCTTTTCATTGCTATCTCACTTTCCAACTGCATTTTGATTTCCCCATCTTTGAAGTGTCTCTTCTACTATAGAGGAAACAGTGATAGTTGCAACATATAACTCAGCTAGTTGGTAAATACCTTGAAACCTGTCAGTACAATTCTTTTTTCCCTTTTCTTCCAAAGTCTGTGTCTTCTTAGAATTTCAAGTTAGAGCGGGTAATCAGCATCCAAATAGACATGAGACTTGAGGGATACTTGTGTCTGCTACTTACTTTGATCTTAGGTAATTCCTAATTTTCCTAAAGCATCCTTTAGGCAATACTATATAGAGGGCTCTCTCTCCCTCCCCCTTTTCCTCCCCCTCCCTCCTCTCCCTCCCCTTCTCCCTCCCCCCTCTCCCTCCCCTTCTCCCTCCCCCCTCTCCCTCCTTTTCTCCCTCCCCCCTCCCTCTCCCCTTCTTTCCTAGTCTTCCTCTCTCTCCCTCTCTCCCTCCCTCCTTCCCGTCTTTCTCTACCTCACCCCTTTCTCCCGCAGATTCTTTAAGTTATCCTTTTTGTTGTCTCTGGAAATCTCTGCATGTTAATGAAGTGCTAAGTGGGGTCAGGATTAGGCACTGGTAATTACTAAAGTGTAGATAGAGTTTGTATCCAGTCATACCTGAATATCTAGATCTTGATAATTGCTGTCTAACCTAGACTTTACCTTAGTTTAGATTCTTTCATTCTCTAACAAATTATCCCAATTTTTATATAGTACAGTTGTTTATACAACTGATGGAGGTGTGAAAGAACAGAGTAACTGAAATTTAAAGGAATACACATTTGGACCAAAGTAAGAACATCAATTTCTTTGTGTTTCTTTTTGTAGTCCACTTACCAAAGCCCAGTCCTCATTGAATCTGGGAACAGTAGTTAAAATCAATGCAGTTCAGTTTGTCCTTTCTTTCTTCAAGTAGACTAGTTTCCAACTGGTTTGGGGCAGAGATGTTTCCTACCACAGTAGGAACAAACCTTCTGGGTCTGACTTTCACTGCAATGGAAGGTTTTCTTGACAAGCAACAGTAACCTCTACCTTGTAATTTTTCCCAGAGTGACACATTTTGAGTGTCTACCTTTTGATGTGTATATACCTGAAGGCTAACGAGAGGATGCTATCAAAAATAGAACCAAAATAAATAGTCTTTGCACTAATTATATAGTATGTGAATTAACATTTGACTTGAGGTTAATTTTCTTAAGGTTTAAGTAGTTCCAAAGACTCTTGATTGATTTCTTGAGCAATGCCTTTAGGAGGGTTTAAGTGTGCAGTGGATATGAGATGGTACCATCTATGTTTTCAAGAGAATAGATTTGTCAGTTGTCTAATTCATTTTGTCTCTGTTGTTTGGGTAGTGTGGTCTTTATTAAGAATGAACCCCTAAGTTTGGCATGTAAGCATTCAGTATCGTAATACATTTGTGCTAGACAGAGAGTCTATATGTTTTTCCTCGATAGCCACAACTTTCCTGTGTTAAACTATATGAAAAGTTAATATCATATCTTATAGACAAGAAGACTGGTATTAGTTTTATTGAGAGTTAATTTTACTAACTTATGAATATGTGGTTGGATTTCTTTTTTGTTTCATTTTATGTGAAAGATGAATGCCACAAGAAATATTTTTGCAACTTGAGTTTCATGTAACATTGGCTGCTATGTATCTTCCTAAAGAATTGCTTTCTAAATTTTAACTGAATTCTGTTTGGCTCAAATTTTTCAGGTTGATTTTGGAAATGGTATTTTTGATGAAAGGAAATTTTTGTGGTAGTGATTCTCAAACTTTAGTGACCATAAGAATCATTGGGTATGCTTATCAAAAGTATAGATTCTCAGACTCATCCTTTGAGGAGTGTGATTTTGTAAATCATACTTGGAGCCTAGAAATCTTAATTTTTTACTCCCTTGCCCTGTGTGGGTAATGTAGCCCACATGCTAACTTATACCTAGGGCAGCGTTGCAAATTTTAGGCTTGGGGTTCTTAGTTCATTTTATCTTAATGCTTATATTGAGAGTCAGAATTAAGAATTATACTAACAAATTGTGATTTTTGTTAGGCTTCTGAATTCCAGCCCTTTGGAAAATCAGTTCAGTAGCAAGGTATTGAGTTTTGCTAAGCTGATGTAATAAAGATGAATGGTTAAGGGTAGAACAAGTTAATAGTAATAATAATTATTGTATAACTTTGCAACTTGTACAGTGTGTTATAGTTTGCACAGTTTTTACATTTGATCTTCACAACAACCTGGGGAGAGGGAAAATACAAGTTCCTTGAAGGCAGGGACTATACATTGTTTTCCTAGTCAGATGTCTGGTGACACATAGAAAATGTGATTCAGTAAATACTCACTGAGTGAATGTATATATGCATATTATTCTTATAAGAGAGGAAGCTGAGTGTTGTACTAAGGAACTTTAACCAGACTTACACCTGTTACAGGGCAGGGAGAGGAGCACCCAGAACCTACACACCCACTTCCTTGGATTCTAAATCCAGTATATCTTCCATTTGTTTTCTCAGTTGCTCTTTACTTTTAGTAGTCAACTGTTCTTCATTGTGAATAGTGTCTTAAAAAATCTCAAAATTCAGTTACATCTCTGTCAACTTGAATGGCAGTTGGGCTTTGGTTCTGTTATTGTAAAATGTAACTGTCATATCTTTACCAAGCTCTGATTGTTGAATTGGCTAGGAGGCAGGCGATCAGAGCAGACATTCTCTGCCCTTATTGTTGATATTTTTTGTGGTTGGTTATCAGTGAAGAGCATGACAATCACAATTTTAATCCAAAGAAGTAGTTCAAATTGCATACAAAGCTGAAATGGAAAGTTAAATTTGAAGATAGTTATCATCTTTGCCTAAGAATCATTTCCACTATAAACTATTGAAAATCAGTGAAACTTTTTTAAAAAAGATTTATTTATGCATACAAGAGCTGGGGTGTAGACCAGAGGTGGGAGAAGGGTGAGAGGATTCACCAGCGACAGAGTGGGGAGCAACATAGGCAGAATAACTGAAATACACTGCTGAGGGGAGCAGTGAGGTAAGATAGGAGAGGTCTGCTACCCCATGTGCATCAGCTCCCTGGCCAGGGATTGAACTCATGATGCAGATAGCTTCCTAGTGCTGATACTTAACTCCTTGTACCATCAGGGGGGCCCGAAGTCAATAAAACTTTTTTTTTTTTTTCCTACCACTGTTGTTACCAGGAAAAGTTTTTTAAATAATATGTAGGTCGTCTGGGTCATGCAAGTTGTTGTGAAGAACAGTTTTCTTTACAGTTATCACTCTAGTTTGTTTCAGGTGAGGGTTTATTACCATGCTTTCAAGGATAATTATTTTTTAAGATGTCCTGTTGGCAATAATTCTTATTATATGGTAGATAAGCAAAGAAACTCAATTGACAAATAGGCATTCAGAATTTTTCATCACTACACAGTGTTTTGGAAGCGTGACCTGAGGTGAATTCTTTTCGTTAGATGATGGATGATGACATTACTGACCCAAAGGCTTTTACAAAGGTGGTTTAGGTTAGAGCCAGTTAAGGTTATACTGCTCTTGACTATCAGCCATTTAGATAGATGATTTCTGTACCTCACTTGGGCAATCTAGTAATAGTATAGCGGTATAATTCCAGCCCCCTGTTTGGAAATAAGTACTTAGTTTAAAATTATTTTTTAATTGCAGCCCAGTTATAGGTACATTTTATGTTACAAACCAATATAACTACCAAGAAAGCAAAACACCTGAGATGGGTTTCACAAAACTGTATTTGCTAGTATTGTACTTGCTGGTATTTTTTAATCTGTTCAATGTTAATATTTTGTTTTTGAATGCTAATAGTGGCCCACAACATTGATTTTATGACACATTAAGTAGTAATCCACTGTCTGAAAAACAGTGATTTAAGGCATGACTTTTCTAACGTTGGTTCACTAGTATCACCTCATATTCAGTCTGTTTCCATAATTAAGCACAAACTATGTGTAAAGTGCTGTTAGGTTTATATGAGTCAACTCCTGCCCTTGAGAAACTTACATTGCAATAGGAAGGTACAGGTAAATCATATTTTCTGTAAAGCAAAAATGAAACGATGGAGATAAACAGAACACGATAGGATTAGGTGAGAGTGAATACACTTGAGAAGAATAATGGGTAAACAGGCCAGAAAAGGCTTTAAACTGAACGAAGGACAGGTACAATTTCTGGAGGCAGAGAAGGGGGAAGGAGTTTATAGACTGAGGATATTACTTGACCAAGTGGGAGAGGATGTGAAAAGTTCTTCGGATATCAAGAAATTTGGAGTTGCTATTTGCAAACAGTTGTGCTTGAAATTAGAAAAGGGCTTTGAATACATTGCTAAGAAAATTGAATTTTATTCTCTTTTGAAGATACAACTGTATGTATATACATTAATACCTTGAACTTTGATGAGTCAAGTTTTTATTTAATTATTTACCCAAAGAGGGTGAATAACTTTTCCAAGGCCAAAGAGGAAAATCACTTTTAGAATTAGAAGAATTTCAGAGCATCTACTCTCTTGGGCTGTCTTGTACTATATAAAGAAGGGATTTAAGAACAACTAAGCTCTAACATCCAAAACTGGGAACAGCTGGTGGGAACTGGTTGTCTTTAATTTGTATATGTATTTCACTTCACAGTCCACTCTAGTTTCTCAAATAATTCATATCTCTGTTTTACATGTTTTAAGTGACATTACTTTTTAAAATTTTATTTTATTTATATATACAAGAGCTGGGGTACAGGCCAGATGTGCATGGCGGGATGTGGGGTGGTGATAGGCTTAACCAGAGATAGAATGGGGGAGCAGAACAGGCAGGTCGACTTAAGTACACTGCTGAGGGGAGCAGCTGGCAACAGGTAGGAGAGGTCTCCATGTGGGTCCCCTCCCTGGCCTGGAATGGAACTCCTGCTGCGGAAGCCCCACTAAATCCCTTGGGCCACCAGGGAGACCCTCTGTTAGTTACTGTTTACCTTTATAGTTTAAGTTGAATCTTAAAGTGCTGCAGGCTCACTTGTGCTTTTTGCCCTGCCAAGTTGATAGGTTTGATCTGAACATGCCTCTTCTTTTATTTTTTTAAAGATTTATTTATTTATGCATACAAGCACTGGGGTACAGGCTAGAAGTGTGGGGGGTGAGAGGATTCACCACAGAGAGCAGGGAACAGAACAGGCAGATCAACGGAAGCACACTGCTGAGGGGAGCAGCGGGCACAGCAGGAGAGGTCTGCTGCGCCATGTGGGTCCCCTCCCTGGCCGGCAGCAGGGATCGAACTCGTGCTGCAGTGGCTGCGGTTTGCTTCATGGTGCGTTGCTTAACCCACTGCGCCACCAGGGAGGCCCTGAACGTGCCTCTTCTAATGTACCTTTAATTTTGAAGCATGTTGTTGGTATTTGAGGGGACTGAAAACAGAGGGGAACTTAATATAATACTAAGATTTACATCTGTAGTCTATTTTTAAAAGAAAAGTTTATCTAAAGAGCCTTCAAATACGTTAGGATTGGTGATGGTCAGGGTGAATTTTTGTTTTCTCTCAGTAATCTGAGGGGTACTTTAGGTTTAAATTTTGTGATAGGTATTTACATACATGCTATCTGTCATTTGGCTCGCTCTTTTATTACTTACTGTGCCCTGCTAACTAAATAAGGTTCTCATAATGGTTAAGGATATACACCTATCTGTATGGTAGTCGCATGAGTGATGAGCTATATTTGAATATACTTACATATACTTATCTTGGTGAACTTTCATTATTATAAAAACATTATTTAAAAATAACTTGCTTTTGCTTAAGCTATGTGGAATTATAGATTCTTGTGTCAGACCTCAGCAAGATTAGATGGCACATCTATGTATTCTATGGATTTGAAGCACAAGTAATTAATTTACTTCTCTCTGGAAAAGTACAGAACAGTCTGCAGAGAGTCAGCTGCTTGTGTGGATATTCTCCCAGCTGCTCAAGAGACTGATTACTCTTGCAGAACTATCCAAGGAGATTAACTAGGAAGCTGTCTGTTCCTCCTCCTCAGTACTGCAGTACTTTTATATCTGTGATTGTCTAGTATTGGTTTTGCTTATTATGTTTTTAAAAGATGGGAAATTGATTGAATTAATACTTGGAGATCATGGAAAATCTATTAAAGTTTTGGAAACTTTTTCCACTTCTTTTGTAGATGAGTTCAATCATGTATAAAGTTTATAATTTGCAAAGTGTATAGTTTGTCTTCTGAATTGTGTGTTACTTAGTTCCTTTACCCATTAGTGTAGTCATTTTGATTCTGGTAGGATTAAGAACTACTTTTAGCTCTGTTTTCTCCAGGTAGGTAGCCTGCATCTATCTTTGCTTAGAAATAGTAATGACTTGTTCTGTCTACTTGGTGTTTTGAATTCAAGGAAATATGACAACTGAAGTTTCTTTTATGAGTTATATACTGTATTTCAGATTTACATTGCTGATTAAGAAAAATTCCTTCCTCGTTTCAGTATGTTGAAATACACTACAGCTTACAGAAACTAGTCTGTTCCTCAGTTTCCAAAAGAAATTGCCTAAATTTAATTTGGATTAAGGGTGGTATTTAATTGCCAAAGGGCCATGTTTCTTCAAAAGTATATCATTATTAATATTTAGAGGCTATCTTTCATAGATCAAGGTATTTTGAGCTTTTTCCACCTTCAGTGGTAGTGATAGATTGACACTTCTGTTTAAACTCATGTATAGTACCTCTGTGACTATTTAGGAAATGGATATTGGAATTGGTGTAGTCTGTCACCAAAACAAACTTACCAGATCACACAAAGGATCATGCTTTTAATTGCATTAAATAGTAATTCAGAAATAGTAGTGAAATAGAACCTTAAAAAATTAAGATTCCTTTTTTGATAATTTGCCTCATTTGCAAGCTAAGATTGTTGATAAAGCTAGTAGATTTTATTTCACTTTCACTGTGATCAGTATTCTGAAATGGAAACATTTGGGAGGTCCATTTAAACTAGAAATGTAGGCAGTGGTTCAAAATGTAGCAGATATTTCAAGTCCGAATTGGTGCTGGGAAATGATTTAGGACAGACAGTTTTGCTGGTGAATCAGTTAGGAGGATCCTTCAAAAATAGTGTCCATAGGAGGGAAGTGAGTTAGGCCAGGGAAACCATTATGCTTATTAGCCACTTAAACTTAACTCATTTCTAACATTCATTATCCTACAGTGTGAAGTAACCCCTTATAACCATCAGCCTTGTGTTTGACTAGAACCATAAAGTTGTTTTGTGCTCATCAAGTTTTTTTAAAGACAAAAACTGATACCAAGTAAAACGTCCTATAAGACCTTATTGGTAATGCTTACTCTATCTTGTGAGGCAATCCATTGCATTGACATGTTTTCATACTAAGTGTGGTGTATTTAGTTTTCATGAGATGAAACAGTGTAATTACAACAGATTATTCTCAGAATTCACTGGAAATAAAGGCTTGCTTTTAAAATGTCAACCTTTTAATTTATTTTTTCTTACTCATTTTGCTATCCTTGGGCTCAATATCCATATATATGTGGCTATATAGTGACTAATAAAACAATTTAGTCAATTTCATTTTCCAAATATTTGAATAAAAGCCTCACTTTGAAGTTGCTTACATAATTGAGCACCATATTTTCCTCTTAAGCCTTGTCTCTACTGCCTCCCATGTTAGAGAGCAAAATGATCGCTAACACTTAAGTTTGAAATATGCAGAGCTTGCACAGTATTTTTAGTACTTCCCCAAACAGTGAAACCAGTGTAAAAGTTAAAAATAAGGAGTGAAATTATGGAAATGTGTGAAAGAAAAGCCATTACTATAGTTGTATGTTAACCTTACTTTTTTTCATTCATTCAGTAAAAAATTTAACGAATACTTTGTGACAAACATGCTAATAGACTCAAGGGGGTAGAAAGCTGACTAACATGTAGTCCTTACCCTTAGGAAATCTATGTTCTCGTGGGGAGTCTAGCAGATTGATAGATCATTTCAGTTCTGGAGCAAACCCAGGGAAGGTACCTAGCCAGACTGGGGGTTTGCAGGAGAGATGAAGATTGAAGCCTCAGCCTCAGCCTCATCTATCCTCCCCTTTCTACCTTCTTCCCATCAGATGAACAAATTTAGAGCAATTATTTAAAGTCCCCATCAGTTCTTTTATGCCCTTGTCTTATTTCCCAGATAAAAAATACACTTAAAACTAAGAGGATTATATAGTTTATTATCCAAACCTACATGCTTCAGAAAATGAAAGGGTCCCATTAATTACACCAGAACAATAGGTTCAAACTTGGTATGTCCTGGCAGTCTGGAACTCAGGTTCCAGACTTAATAATTTTAGTGCACATAATTTTAGTGCTGTTTTAAAACTCTACAGTTGGGGTTTGGTATTCTAGAAGGGAAATGAAGAGTTTTTTTTTTTTTTTTATTCTTGGTAATAAATAGTTACATTTGCCTTATAGGTAATTATCAGATAACAAATGAACTTTTCTTCGAAATAGCTTGATTATAATTTTATATTTACTCCCAAAATATCTTAAAGCTGTCTCATTAGTTTCTTGAGTCATAAATATGATTAATTTGTTCAGAAATTAATATACTTAGGTAGATTCCCTTGAAATTAGGAGAGTTGAGGAATCTGTAACTGTAACAGGCTGGTCCCTGAAAAAGGGAAAGTTCCAAAATCCTAGTTCCGCCCTAAGTGGGTGGAGCTAAAAAGAAAAAAAATTTCTGCAAAGAAGAGAGAAGGAAGAAAAGAAGATGGAGAACAGCAAAGAGACCTAAAAGAGGCATGTAAAGCAAAAAAACATGTGAAGAAACTGTGCTTGCTTTTTAGTCTTGGACTGGTTGAAACAGATGTGGGGTGAAAGACCCTTGGGAAGGTTAACAATAGCAGCTGTTCTCCCTACCCTGTAACATAACTGCTTCTTCCAGGTAATAAACCTTTGTCACTTCTGGCTCAAGACATTAAAGTGGATAGTCAAATAAGTCTTCTTTGTACTTGTCTTGCCTCAGGCAGCATTCTTTGTGACTAGAACACCAGCCACTGGTAAAAAGTCCCAGTGATGGTAAGCAGCTTATTTGACAAGTTATTTTCTTCCCCTTTTTTTTTGGGAAGACCAAAGAAAAAAAGTATATGGACTGTATGACTTTTTAAAAACTATATTTATTTATGCACACAAGAACTGTGATATAGGCCAGAGGTGTGTGTCGGGGCATGAGGGGATTCACCAGGGACAAAGTGGGGAGCAGAACAAGTGGTTTGACTGGAACACCACTGAGGGGAGTAGGGAGCAAGACAGGCGAGTTCTGCTACTCCACCCTGTGGGTTAGCTCCCTGGCTTGGGATTGAACTTGTGCTACAGTGACTGCCCCATAGCGCCTAAACTTAAGTCCATATACTTGATATACTTAAGTATTTTTAAAGACTTCCCTTAATGTTAGATTATTTGGCTGAACCAGTTCTTTTTCAAATACAATGTCAGAAGAAAATGGTTATTGTCTTGAATGCTTTAACATATAAGGAGGAATTCAGGACTCTTAAAAACACAAAATCAGAATTATATATATATTTTTAAAGATTTATTTATTTATGCATACAAGCACTGGGGTACAGGCCAGAGGTGTGGGGGTGGTGAGAGAATCCACCAGACAGAGCAG
>JAGFMF010011569.1:293555-305188 GCA_019455555.1 Galemys pyrenaicus
CCTCGCCTGGCTGGCAGCAGGGCTCGAACTCGTGCTGCAGTGGCTGCGGTTTGCTTCACAGTGCGTTGCTTAACCCACTGCACCACCAGGGAGGCCCGACTGTACACATTTTAAATGTAGTGTCTGAGGCTTGACTGAAAAAAGTAGAGACCTATTTAACTACCACCCTGATCAAAATACAGAATACTTCTGTCACTTCGGAAAGCTTCCTAGTGTTTGTTCCTTTATATTCAGTACTCATCCTCTCCCTGCAATCATTGATCTGATTTCTACCATTATAGTTTTGTCTATTTTGGAATTTCAAATTAATGGAATCAAATCAATTGGACACTCTGTTTTTCACTTTCGATGCTTAGTTTTTTTTTTATTAAAGATTTATTTATTTATGCATAAAAGCACTGGGGCACAGCCCAGAGGTGTGGGGGGGGGGTGAGAGGATTCACCACAGAGAGCGGGGAACAGAACAGGCAGATCAACAGAAGTACACTGCTAAGGGGAGCAGTGGGCACAGCAGGAGAGGTCTGCCACGCCATGTGGGTCACCTCCCTGGCCGGCAGCAGGGATCGAACTTGTGCTGCAGTGGCTGCAGTTTGCTTCATGGTGCATTGCTTAACCCACTGCACCACCAGGGAGGCCCAGCTTAGTGTGTTTTTGAGATCCATTCATGTTACTGTAGATATTAGTATTTTGGTCCTTTCTGTTGCTGAGTAATACTTCCTTGCATGAATATGCCAGAATTTGTGAATCTGTTTACCTTATGATAGATACTTGGGCTGCTATGAATAAAGTTGCCGTGAACATTCAACTATAGCTCGTGTGAACATGTTTTCATTACTCTTAGGTAAATACCTAGGAATGTAATTGTTTGGTCATATGCTAAATGTATATTAAATGTGTTATTTAACTGTACATTTATATATATACATTTATGTGCTTATAACTATATGTACATATATGCACCTATATAACTTAATGTATGTATATAAGGTTATGTATATATAACTAAATGTATATATATTGAATGTATATTTAAATTTGTAAGAAACTACCAGGTTATTTTTGCTCTATGTTCCCATCAGCAATGCATGAAAATTCTAGTTCTTCCCATTCTTGGCAAAACTTGACTTTTCCACTCTTTTATTTTAACCATTCTGTGGACATGTAGCCTTTGTGTTTCAGTCTACAAAATTGGAAAGTATATCTTACTGCTTGCCAGTTACAGTTTACTGTCTATTTTTTATAAATTGCCTCTGAGGAACTAATGACCCTTTAATTACTTATATGTTATAGGAGAATGGAATAGATAATATTCTTTTTACCACATAGACTCCTTCTTGTGGTACCTAAAATGATTGACAGTCACATTCCTGTCCATACCAAGTCTTCATTATATACAGGTAGTCATACAAATTCTATTTAGAGCTTTTATTTTTTACCCTTGCTTCTGGGAGGGTAATTATATCAGCTTCGTAATTTCCTCAGCTGGCTAATTCTGGTCAAATAAATTTTACTTAAAGCCACTCCCAATAGCTAGCCAAAACATTCTCTGGTGGGGCCAAATTTTGGCCTTATACAAAATGTGAAGATTTAAAAAAAAAATTGTCAAGTCTTATATTTACAATGCTGAATATGCAGATTAAATTTGGTATCATCTAGTTGCCTAAGCAGGCAAAAATTTGGTCTTATTTGCGAATTGTTTTTTGGTGGTCTTCCACCATTTTAAACATACAGAAAAGTTGAAAGAATGATCTAATAAATATCCTGCACACCTACTACCGGGATACAGTAATGTTTTACTTTATTAATCATATAGCTGTTGAAAAATTTTTGATTGTGTTTTAGTTTAAAAGTTTTAAACAGTACTGTGGAAGAAGCATATATGGATAGAATGTGGTCAGTTGGCACAAAGTCCTACAAAGTGTAGGACTTAACTGGTCTCTGATGCAGTGGTCTTATGAAGGGGACTATTTTGTTATTCACATTACCATTGGTTGAGAGCTCAAGTCATTTATTTTCAAATGAATTCCAACTAGATTAAATTACAAAGACATTAGAAAGGCAAGGGAAATCCCTCTTAGAAAGGGTTTTTATGTATCACCAGTAGTCCAGAATCCCACCCACCTAATTGCCCCACTGATACAAATACTATCATATGAATAGGTACTATGATTCATTGAGTGGTGGCCATGTTGCAGAGTTTTATCTCATTTTAGTTCACACAAGTCTATTAGCTATAGGTATTTATTAGCCCCATATTATGGATTAGGAAATTATGCAATTTAAAATTAATGAATTTAAATTATTTACATGACGTCCCATCTGTTACATTGGTATACAAACCCAGGTCTGTGACTCCAGAACACATTCTTTGTGCCAGAAATCTGTACTGCTGAGTGTTGTCTTTATTGAAGAATTTATATTTCGCATTCATTTATGTCTTCAAAATTGCCCAAATTGGACCACACCTAATCTGAGTTTGGTGTACTTGCACTCTTGTGGAAAAGATGTGATATAAATGATTTTATGACTTAGAAGTTCTCTTCATTTTTGAGGAGGAGGGAAGGGTACCTTTATGAAATTAATATCATGGGGTTTTTACTGGTCTCATTTCATTCTTGGACAAATGAAGGAATTAGTCCCTTTGTATTAAAATTTAGAATGTATAGCATTCTTTCCTTACTTGAATCAAATGAAAATCAAGTATATTTAAGATGTGATGCTGTTGGTTCTTTCCTGTCTTTTTTTTTTTTTAAGATTTATTTATTTATGCATACAAGTACTGGGGTACAGGCCAGAGGTGTGGGGCGGGGGTGAGAGGATTCACCACAGAGAGCAGGGAGCAGAACAGAAAGATCAACAGAAGCACACTGCTGAGGGGAGCAGCAGGGACAGCAGGAGAGGTCTGCTGTGCCATGTGGGTCCCCTCCCTGGCTGGCAGCAGGGATCGAACTTGTGCTGCAATGGCTGCGGTTTGCTTCATAATGCGTTGCTTAACCCACTGTACCACCAGGGAGGCCCCTCTTTTTTTTTTTTTTTTTAAGAAGTTTTTGGAATGACAATTTGAAGCTTGGCCTTACTAACAGAGAAGTGAAACCTAAACAGACTTATTTGCTCTCTGGCTACTGTTGGAATAAGGAAGCCCCACTCAAATTTCTGTGGCCATTTTTTAAGGGTTTATTTTGATGAGTGACCTGAGGAATAGTGAAAACTGACCAGGTGGAGTTCTAGCTCCAAAGCCCATTTTCTATTTTACCATCCTACTCTATGATCAAAGAGTTAATCTTCAGGGTTTTGGTTTTTTTCTTTAATCACTAGCCTGACCTGATTCAAATTTTAAAAACCCACATTTCTATCAGTGGGAGAAGCTCTGTTTTCTTCTACAGCTAATCAATTGTAAAATTGCTCTTTTTGTATACAGGTTAGACTTTGGGTTGTGGAATGTCAAGAGTACTGAATTTACTGGCTAGATTGTTAAAATAGGGAAGGAAGCTAGCTAGGTGATCTCCTGCCTGTTTATGTAAATGAATATTCAGATCCCAAACTCTGACAGAGACAAACTCCAGTGACTGAAAAGTTTTGTGGAAGGCTTATTACTAAAGTTAGCATTGTTTCCAGTAAGGAAAAAACCCTAATGGCTTAGAAAAGGACAGAACAAGAATTCAGCTCTTCAAGGTAGATAAAATTTTCTCTCCAATGGACTAAAAGGCCAGGTGTGTGTTTCCTGACTATCTGGGATGACCATGGGAGGGAACCCCCAGGACAGCTTTGATGCCTAGTGGGTTTTGCTGGGTCAGCAGGCTGGGTCAGCATTCTGGGAAGGTAGTTGGTTTGCCTAGTTTTGTGAGACTCAGCATCTTCTTTGACAAAATTTTGTTCTTTCAAATCTTGTACCTTTTATACACGGTGAAACAGGAAGGAAAATGAGTAGGTTGATTTTCTGTGTAACTTTAGATGCGTATTTTTTAGTTTGAATTAATTGCATAGGGGTTTAAGTGAGAGCTCAGAGCAGAAAAAAAGATTGAATCCTAAGAGAGATTAATTGAAGTGATTGGGAGAACAAAGGAAATTGGGTCAGATATGACATTTTAGAGAGGTCATCTTCTTGCCTCAAAAAAAAGTGATAAAAAGAAATGTGTGTATGAAGATAAATGCCATTTAACTCTCAAGGCTGTGAAACTTTGTCTAAAGGAAAGTTGGTTAAGTTGACTAATTTGAGATTTTGAGATATTTATGTAGAAAAATTATCTGAAGTCATTCTCGTTGAGCCTTTACAAATTAAGGAAACGAATGTTGTGAAATTTTAACAGAATTCCTAGGAGGTTTAAAAAGGACAAAGTCTAGTTCAAATAGCAGGATTGTAAAGTTAATTTGTATTATATCCATGCTTAGTTAGGGTGAGGAAATTAGACTATTTTGGAAGCTTTATTTCCTCCTTTGCTTCACCTTTTCTCCCATGTTTTTCTGAAGCTGTGTATGGGACTGTAGTGTAGAAGAAGGGTAGGTCTTACTTGTTTACATTTCCCCCCCCTACCGTAAGTTCACACTTTCTTACATTATGATCTGTAAAAACAGTTTTTCTGGAACCAAATTAATCTCTAGATTTTATGGTTCATGTTCATGACATTGGAGTTGGGGGCAGGCGGGTGGAGATATAAGGTGTTTGGACCCTTCTGGTTTATGGGATTGTCTTTTTCCCTTTTTCCCCTTAGGAACGGCGTGAATGTTGAGGGGGCGACACACAAGCAGGTGGTGGACCTGATCCGAGCAGGCGAGAAGGAATTGATCTTGACAGTGCTATCTGTACCTCCTCATGAGGCAGATAACCTAGATCCCAGTGACGACTCGTTGGGACAATCATTTTATGATTACACAGAAAAGCAAGCAGTGCCCATATCGGTCCCCACATACAAACATGTGGAGCAGAATGGTGAGAAATTTGTGGTGAGTGTCAGCCCAACTTGATCCTCAAACATCTAGCTTTTGCTCCCTAGTCTTATTTATAATACATATTAGGGCAATAAAACAAATGAGTGCAATATAGGTCAGTTTGTCTTCCAGGAAAATAGGTTCAAACAAAAAATAAAAGACACTGACCATGATTTATTGCTGGAGATGAACTACGATCATAAAGATAGGTTCCACTTTTCCTTAAGTATAATTTCTTTTTATTTCCAGATTGTTTGAAGTTTGCATTCTGGCCCATTGTAAAGATGTGTGAGTTTTGTATTGTTTTAGTTTTGGTAAAACAGAGGGCAATGTAGAGGTCTGCCCATGCCACAATCTACAAGTGTCCTACACTCCCTTGCCATGTCTTGATCTTTTTCATCTTCTGTGAAGTTATCTGTGTGATTAACTCTGGTTTTTCCCAAGGTTCTAATTGTATTGTGAATGCAATCCACACAAGCTGCTTTATATTTCCGATCTGTTGCTATTATAGACATGCAGGAAAGTCCATTTTGAATTAATGGGTGATAAGTGCCAACCCCTTTCCTGAAAAATATTTGTTCTTCAAAATCTAATTACCACTAATAGTCCAGTCTGTTTTTCTCTTGGTTGCTGTACTTGCCTTTGATTATTTGGAGAGGGTTCATGTAATAAGAAATGTTCATTATTCTTCGTAGAAAATGCAGTGGGTTTTGTGAGGTGTTGGAAAGCATACTATATATGTTTAAAATTGTCCTGCTGACTTATTTTTTTTATTTTTTAAAGATTTTTTTATTTATGCATACAAGCACTGGGGTACAGGCCAGAGATGTGGGGGTGGTGGTGAGAGGATTCACCAGACAGAACAGGACTCAGAACAGGCAGATTGACAGAAACACACTGCTGAGGGGAGCAGCGGGCGAGGCAGGAGAGGTCTGCTACGCCATGTGGGTCCCCTCCCTGGCCGGAGGCAGGGATCTGACTCGTGTTGCAGAGACTGTGGTTTGCTTCATAATGCGTTGCTCAACCCACTGCGCCACCAGGGCGGGCCCTGTCCTGCTGACTTAAAGTTGCAGTCTCTGAAACTGGGATTTATCTGGTGTATCGCAATCAGTACCTGGGTATTTATGGTGAATTCTCTTTAGTGGGGAAATGGGAAAAAAAAAAAAAAGCAAGCAAGGAAACCATAAAAGTTGAGAAAGACTTAATGTTTGACTGCATCTGCAGTTTAGCTGGAGATGATAGCATATACAGTTTATGTCATCCTGATCTATGTTTTATCCAAACTAGATACCAAGCTTTAGAATTTTGTGTTTCATGGGTGCTATACTTTGAATCATAGGCATGTAAGAAGTGGAAATTAAGGTCAGGTCCTAAAAGTAGAGCAGATTGGATGTTGAGACCTAACTATCTTAGAAGTCTCTGGAGACATCAGAAAAGCAATGAAGCTACTATCCCCCCCCCCCTTTTTTTTTAAATCAGCTATGCTGAGCATAATTTATCCACGTTAATGTTGATCAATGTTAAATGTCTGGTTTCATGAGTTTTGATAAATGCTCATAGTTTTATAATAACTACCCCAACAACCAAGATATAGAATGCTTTCATCACCCAAAAAAGTTTCCCCAGACCTTTAGAATTATTTTTCTCCTTCTACCTTGTGAATCACTGTTCTACTTTCTGTCATAGTTTGCCTTTTCTGGAATGTTAGATAAATGGTATCATATACTATTTAGTCTTTTTTAATCTGTCTTCACCTGGTGTAGTTCTTTTCAATTTGATACATAACACATTTATCAAGCTTGCTTCTTTTTAATCACTGTAGTAGTCCATTAGATGGATTTACTACATTTGTTTACCCATCCACTAGTAGAAGTGATTTGAAGTATCTTCAACACTTTTGTCTTTTTAAAAAATGGGGTTGTCTTTTTATTATTTGTTATATGAGTTCTTTATGTATTCTGGATATTTTGTAAAGTGTTTCTTTTAGTTTTGGGCTTGCTTTCTATTTAATTTTTTAAAAGGATTTATTTATTCATACAAGAGCTAGGGTACAGGCCAGATGCGTGGGAGGTGAGAGGATTCACCAGAAATAGGGCGTGGAGCAGAACAGGCAAAACACTGTGCTGAGGGGAGCAGCAGGAGAGTCAGGAGAGGCCTCCTGTACCATGTGGGTCCCCTCTCTGGCTGGGGATTGAACTTGCGCTGCTGTGCTGCAGATGCTTTGCAGTGTAGCACTCCACCCGCTGTACCACCAGGGAGGTCCTGAGGCCCACTAATTTATAACTTTTTTATAATTCAAAAAGAAACACCATATTCTTTACCCATAATCCTCTAAGCCTTCCATTCACTGCAATCCCTGGCTGGTGTACTTACTATCTATCGATCTGCCCATTCTGGACATTTCATATAAATGAAGTCATATGTATTCAAGCTTTATATTGTAGCTTGTATCAGCCAAACACATTCATTGTATGGATATAACATGTTTCAACTACCTGTTTTTCAATTGATGGGCATTTGGGGTCTTTCTACTTTTTTTTTTTAGAGATTTATTTATTTATGCATACAAGAACTGGGGTACAGGCCAGAGGTGTGCCGGGGTGGGGGGAGTGAGAGGATTCACCACAGACAGAGCAGGGAGCAGTACAGACAGATCAACAGAGGTACACTGCTGAGGGGAGCAGCAGGCACAGCAGGAGAGGTCTGCCACGCCATGTGGGTCCCCTCCCTGGCTGGCAGCAGGGATCAAACTTGTGCTGCAGTGGCTACTCTGCTTCACAGTGCGGTGCTTAACCCACTGCGCCACCAGGGAGGCCCGTCTTTCTACTTTTTGACTATTATAAATAATGCTGTTATGAGCACATGTACAGTTTTAGTGTAGATAAATATTTTCATTTCTCTTAGAATAAACCTGGGAGCAGAATTGCTGGTTATATGGTAACTCATATTTAAACTTTGAGAAAATGACAAATTGTTTTCCAGAGTGACTACACCATATTTTCACTCTTACATATTTAGGTCTGTGATCTAGTTTGCTTTTTTCATTTAATATGATATAGGGGTCAGGATCTCCCCACCCTCACCCCAGTATGGATATCTGTTTTAGCAGCCTTTGTTGACTAAAATATCCTTTCTCTGCTGAAATGCCTTGGCATTATTGTTGAAGATAAATATATGGCCCTGAACATTTCAGTATGTACATTATTTTGAGGTTGGTTCTACTTGGTATCTTTTTCCTTGAGAATGGTTCACATCCTGCTGATTCAATGTACAGTGAGTACTTTTGGGTTGTATCCTAGATATTTTGGATTTACATTGTATAGACTTTGGGTTCTGGGTCATGTCCCTGAGGAATGTTGATGTTTTTGTTTCACCAGGCAATTAACTGTAAGCTCTGTCTACTGTGGTTTTTATTGCAAGTCTCAGGGCAATTTTTTCAACCCTCGCTGTGCTACTTTGAGTCTGTTCTGTATATATCATTCAGAAAGTCATTACATTGAAATATATGTGGTGTTTCTTCCCAGAATTCAGGTCTGCCATCTAGAATTCTCCATTCATCCTGTTGGCAGCTGTAGTTGCCCAGAAATCTTTTCTTCAGCCAGGAGGTTTCTGCTGGAGTTTTATTTACCTACGTTATGCTACTATGTGACTGATGCCATTGACAGGGTAAAGCCCCTTAAGCAGGAAACTCACCAACCCTTTGGGGTACTCCATGTTTTGCTCTCTGCTTGCTTTTAGTGTGTTATTCAGAATCTGCAGATTATTAGTTTTGTATTTTGTCCAATTTTTAGTTGTTATGACTGAGAGGGTCGGTCTGTAGCTGAAACAGAATCTTCAGCTATCTTGTCAGTTCTGTCTTTAGTTTTGTCAGTTTTTTCATTCTTTTTTTAAAAGTATTTTTATTTATTTATACAAACAAGAACTGGGGTGGGGTGCATGACAGAGGTGCAGGGAGTGAGAGGACTCACCAGATACAGAGTGGGGAGCAGAACACGTGAATCTACTGAGACACACATTGCTGAGGGGAGCAGTGGATGAAACAGAAGAGGTATGCTGTGCCATGTGGACCAACTCCCTGGCTAGGGATTGAACCCATGATACAGTGGCTGGCAACAACCTGACAGTGCTGAGCCCTCAATCAGTGAGGCCCATCAGTGTTTTCTTTATGTATAGTGAAGTTGTGCCCTCTTGATGAATTGACCCCTTTAACATCATATCTCTCTAAAGATACGTAATATCTTTGTAATATTTGTTCTGGTATTTTTCTGATGTTAATATTTAGCCACTAAGAGATTTCTCTTCACTAATGTTATTATTGAATGTCTTTCCCACCCTTTTTACTTTTAACTTACTGTTTAAGGTGTGGTGTCTTGCTTTTCTTTTTTTTTTTTAAAGAATTATTTATTTATGCATACAAGCACTAGGGTACAGGCCAGAGGTGTGGGGGGGTGAGAGGGTTCACCACAGAGAGCGGGGAGCAGAACAGGCAGATTAATTGAAGTACACTGCTGAGGGGAGCAGTGGGCACAGCAGGAGAGGTCTGCTGCGCCATGTGGGTCCCTGCTCTGGCCAGCAGCAGGGATCGAACTTGTGCTGCAGTGGCTGCAGTTTGCTTCACAGTGCGTTGCTTAACCCTCTGTGCCACCAGGGAGGCCCCAAATGGTAATTGTAGCCTTTTATTTGGAGTGTGTAGGCTATTTACATTTAGTATATTATTGAAAGTTAAGTTTAAATATGCCATCTTATTTTTTCGTTATCTTATATGTCATTTGTTTCTTGTTCTTTTTTCTTCCTTTCCTGCCCTCTTTTTGATTAGTAGAATATTTCTCATCTCATTTTATCTCTACTACTGTGTTACTAAATGGGATTAAATATCTTAGTGATTGTTCTAGAATTACATCATTTATATGAAGCTACCTTTAAATGCTACAATAATTTCATTTAACATAAGAATTTTACAACAGAATATTTCATTTCCTTCTCCCACCCTGTGTGTGCTTTTTGTTAAATATTTTATTTCTGTATGTGTTAGAAATTTTGTGATAACTTGGCCTCCCTGGTGGCACAGTCAGTTGAGCGCCACACTGTGAAGCATCTGTGGCACAGCAGTGCAAGTTTGATCTCCAGCCAGGAAGGGACCCACATGGTTCAGCTCTAGAGCTTTCTTGCCTTGCCCGTTGCTTCCTTCAGCAGTGTGTTTAATTTTATCTGCCTGTTCTGCTCCCCATTCTGTCTCTGGCGAATCCTCTTACTTCCTGTGCCTCTAGCCTATACCCCAGCTCTTATATGCGTTAATAAATCAGTCTTTAAAAAAATTTTTTTTTGTGGTAACTTTATTCTTCTCCTTGCTTTAAACAACTAAACATGTTAAAAATAAGAAAAGAGTTCTTTTATATATAACCATGTTTTACTGTTTCTGTTGCTCTTCATCCCTTTGTGTAAATCTGGTTTTTATCTAGTATCATGTTCCTTCAGCCTAAGAACAGCCATTAATATTCTTGTAGTGTAACTGTGACAGCAGTATATTCTCTTAGTTTTTGTTGGTCTGAAAAGGTCCTTATTTTGCTCTTATATTTGAAAGCTATTTTTGCAGGGCATAAAATTCTGGGTTGATAACTTTTTTTCCCCATTCAGTACTATCACCCCAGTCTTCTGGCTTGCACAGTTTTTGATAAGAAGCCTGCTCAATTTTAATTTTTGGTCTTCTATGTAATGTTTTAGCCTCTTCTAGCTATCTTCAAAGTTGTTCTATTTATCTGGTTTCCAAAAGTTTAACTTTTATGTGTTTAGGTAGGTGTTTCTTGATATTTAGAAAGTTCTCTTGGGGCTTCCTAAACTTTGTGGATATGTGGTAAGATCTCATTGTTTTGGGGAACTTCTCAATAAGTATATAAAGTATTTATTTAGCTCCATTCTTTTTTTTCCTGAGACTCCATTGCACATGTTAGTCTGCTTGATGATACAGTATAATCTCTGAATATTCTGTAGGTTGTTTTTTATTTTTACTTTTCAGTTTAGATCATTTTATTTACCTACTTTCAAGTTTACTGATTCTTTTCCTTAGCTGTATTCAGTCTCCTGATAAGCCTGTTGGAAGACTTCTTCATTTCTGATACCATATTTTTATTTCTATCATCTATAGTTGATTTATTTTCATTTCCTATCTTCTGAAATTCACCATGTGTTCATACTTGTTCGAATTTCTTCTTTTTTTTTTTAATTGTTTTTTTATTTATATAAGAACTGGGGTGCAGGCTGGAAGTGCAAGGATCCACCAGAGACAGAGTGGGGAGCAGAACAGGCAGATTGACTGAAATACACTGCTGAGGGGAGCAGTGGGCACAGCAGGAGAGGTCTGCCGCACCATGTGGGTCCCCTCCCTGGCCGGCAGCAGGGATCGAACTTGTGCTGTAGTGGCTGCATTTTGCTTCATAGTGCGTTGCTTAACCCACTGTGCCACCAGGGGAGGGCCCTTTGTTCGAATTTCTATTAGAGCTTTTAAAATATGAACCACTGGGCCTCCCTGGTGGCGCAGTGGGTTAAGCAACGCACTATGAAGCAAACCGCAGCCACTGCAGCACGAGTTCGATCCCTGCTGCCCGCCAGGCGGGGGACCCACATGGCGCAGCAGACCTCTCCTGCTGTGCCCACTGCTCCCCTCAGCAGTGTACTTCCATTGATCTGCCTGTTCTGCTCCCCGCTCTGTC
>JAGFMF010011569.1:320544-335830 GCA_019455555.1 Galemys pyrenaicus
CAGCGGGCACAGCAGGAGAGGTCTGCTGCACCATGTGGGTCCCCCCCCTGGCCGGCAGCAGGGATCGAACTCGTGCTGCAGTGGCTGCGGTTTGCTTCAGTGTGTTGCTTAACCCACTGCGCCACCGGGGAGGCCCTGCATTCAGTAATTTAAAGGAGAGTCTCCTCTGTGTGTTCAGTAGTCTACGGTTCCTGTCTGTTACTGGGAAGTTAGAGAAAACAAGATTTTAACTTTCTGATACTATATAGAATGAGACTTCACAATTTAAAAGCTTTAAAAATCTATGGATAGGGATTAAGGAAGCAACAAATAGAGAGCTCTGCTATTAGAGATTTCAGTTTTTCCTATCAAATATAGAGCCTAGGTGTCTCTGGAATTACTTTCCCCATAGTACTTTGTGCTCATTATAAGATTATCAGATACCATCTTCTGACGTTCAGTAGAACTGATGTCATAAGGATAGATAAAGAAATGACATGGTTTGAATTTTCAACATTCATATATTGTGAAATTTATAAATTATTTCAAAGCTGAATTTTAAAACTGATTTGCGGAATCCGGAGAGACAAAATTAGATCAGTGATCAGATAATTCATTCTTTTTCTCTTGGGGTCTAATTCAGTGAAGAGCTTCTCAGCAGTACTAAAACTTGCCCCCAGACAGCTGACTTTGCAGTCTGAACATTCCAAATTGGAGTCTTGTAAGTTACATGGTCATTTGGAGAGTAACTAGTAACCAGTAATCTTTAAAATCAACGTATAATCACAAGCTAGACTAACTTTATCTAATGTCATATATGAACCAATGAATCTGAAAGTTTAAATTTAGGTGGAAAGTCCCAGAAGCCCTGTTTGCTTTTATAAAAATCTTTAAGTTCCTATTTGATTATGTTTCCCATTAAGTTGAGAGAATATATTTTCTGATGGACATTCTTATTTCTCATGGTCATTTCTCACGGAGTATGGACATTAAGGATATGTTAGGCAGAGGACCTCAACAGGGATTATGTGGACCAGTCATTTTTGTTTGTTTTACAAACGAGTGCTAGTGGATCTTGGTTAATTTTAAGGACAAGTGAAGAACAAAGCAGTCTGTTGCGATCTCTTTTTGTGTGTTTCTCATTGGTTCAGTGTAGTTAATTAAAAAATGTCTTGGCACTTACAGAAGCTACTTCTACTTTAAAATTACTGAACTGTCATGCGTTACATATATATTTTCTGTTCCCCCTAACTGCACATTTAAATGTGGGGGTCAGGGCAAGATGTAGATGGGAGACAAATTGATAGTCTCACTTTAAGAAGAAACTGAGAGTTGAATTAATTTTTTGGGTTTCTTGTTGAAATTATCACAAGGACCTCTCAGGTAGTAGGCTTCTTTCCACCCTTGGAAAAGTTTTACTCAACTTAGAATCACTGAAGTGATCACCATTGAGGAAATGCAGTTACAGTCTTTCAGTGCATTATCACAGACCTATTCAATTCTTCCTTGGAAAAAGATGTTGAAGAATATCTTTGAACTAGCAGTGCCACTGGCTAGTTTCACCTCCCTTCTTCCTTCCTTTCTTCCTTTTGTGAGGCAGTCAGGCTGACTTTTACAATACCGATAACCTTGTGGACTTCCGTTTAAGCAAAGAAAGGGTTATGCTATTGAGAAATTTGGAAAGTTACTTTTGAGACGTATACAAGACCAGATTGACTTGAAAAAGCCTCTGCCCACAGGAGAATGTATGGTCCTTTTTCAGGGGAAAATCATTTTCCATTCTATGCTTTTGTACTTCAAAAGGCAGTTATGGGAATACTTGGTAATGTGTGATTTCATTACAATCAGTTACAAATTTGAGCAATAATCACAGGAAGAAAAAGTCACTGATCAAAATTATACACATCCCTAGAGTCTGTTTAATAATGATTAGAGACTTTGCTTTTAATTAGGGGAGGAATTATAGGAGAACTTGTGGCAGAAAAGTTTTGAATAAATAGATTACTTCATTTTTGTATTTAATTCACATTGTGATTTAATTCCTAAATCATAAAGGATGGGAAAATTTCTTAGTTTGAAGGAAAGGCTTTGACTTGTACATTTGAAGTTATTTGAATGATTTGTGTTTTTTTTAAATATTTATTTATTTATGCATATAAGAACTGATTATAGGCCAGAGGTGTGGGGGGTGAGAGGATTCACCAGAGACATAGTGGGGAGCAGAGAAGAACAGGCAGACTGACTGAAATACACTGCTCAGGAGAGCAGCAGACGAGGTAGGAGAGGTCTGCTGTGCCATGTGGGTCACCTCTCGGGCCGGCAGCAGGGATCGAACTCGTGTTGCAGTGGCTGCGGTTTGCTTCATAGTACATTGCTTAACCCATTGTACCACCAGGGAGGCCCCAGTGATTTGTTTTTTCCACATTTAAAATTCTGAATATTTTTTGCCAAGGCAGTTAAATTTTTTCTATCTCCATGTCCTTTGATATGTTCTGAGACTACAGAATAACTTCTACTATTTAATAGTTTTGGATTACACATTCCCCCAAACTCCTTTATAGGTCACATATTCAAGAAATACAAATAAACATGTTTTCATCTCTTCATCACATATTCACTGAGTATCTACTGTGTGGCAGGCTCTGTTCTAGAAGCTTAGCATACATCTGTAAATATTAGGCAGAAATCTCTGCCTATTTCATTGTTAGAAGTTATTAGAGTACATTTATCCCTCAATTTTTTGTTAACTGTTTTAATTATGTAAAGTACAAGAACAAAACTAGGAACTCCAAGAAAGTAGCTTTTGCAAAAATGATCTATTTGTTAATGAAAACCGCCGTTATTGATTAAGTCATTCAAACCCTTTTCTTTGGAATTAATTTTAGAACTGGTATGGGCCATATATAAATAGTCATATTGCTACATAATCAACTTCAGCTTTATACATTGCTCTCCTAATTTGTTCATTCACTATATTTACCATGTTGACTTCAAATGACTTAACATTCTGAAAATAAAATCCACTGTTAAAATTAATTAGAAGTTAATTAGAATTAATTTCCTTAGAAGTTTTTAAAACTGCCTGTTGGAAGTAATTTTAACTAGTAAAAATAAGATCATGGGCCCATTGAAGAGAGTAGCCCTCTAGTATATATAACTTCTGCCATGTTTATTAAAAGTAAGTCTTGTTTTACAGTGACCTTGAACGTGTTCTCTCTTAAGTGTGTAACAGAATACATTTAGCCATTAATCAACCCTTTTGTGGATTTAGATGATTCTGTGATTTAAATTTGTGGTAAGTAGCTTTTTTTCTGTTTGCTGTTTCCTTTCACCAGGTGTACAACGTTTACATGGCAGGGAGGCAGCTGTGTTCTAAGAGGTACCGGGAGTTTGCCATTCTACACCAGAATCTGAAGAGAGAGTTTGCCAACTTTACCTTTCCCCGACTTCCAGGGAAGTGGCCATTCTCTTTATCAGAACAGCAGTTAGATGCCCGACGTCGGGGGTTAGAAGAATATCTAGAAAAAGGTAAACTGGCTTATTAAACTCTACTGTCCTGTGTAGAAATAGTGTTATAGGTAAATATTGCAACTCCTAAACTGCATAAGTGTCCTGTACTCACTAGTGAAAGTCAGGTTTCTTGCTATAGGTTTTGAATGATCTGAGTTTTGAAACCAAGACTGAATAATGGCAATTAGTAGCCTGTTTTATTGGCTTACCGAGCACCTAATAACAACAGAAAAATGCACAATTAGTTTTTGATATTTTGTGGACCTTTATTTATGGAATTGCATTATTTGCCAGCAAGCAGATAAGGATGTATCATCAATAGTTTGAGTTGATTTGGGAGTTAAGTGGGCAGGCAAGATATTTTTAATAAAGTAAATCTCAGCTCATTGGTACATCCTACATGAAAACTTACTCTGCTTACAAGTATTTATGGATAGATTTGCTGAGTTATGGGTAATCTAAAGTTTGCTTGTTCTGAACAGGTTATATGTAGTTTAGAAACTTACTTGTTACTTCAGCACTTCCAAACAATACATTAAGAGCCTGTGAATATACATGCTGAAGCATTTGGTTACCTAAGAAGATGGTCAAAATGATACAGATAGCTCTGGAGAAGAGAACTTACTTTGCTACATATAGAGTTATATAATTTGCTGACTGTGCAACAGAATTTTCCTTAAAATACTAGTTTAATAGAAGAATGAACTTATGTGGTATTTGGTAATTCTGTGTCCTTGTGTAAGAACTAATTGACCTAGTTGAATTTTTTAAAACTTTGGTACAGAGCTGTATCCCCAGAGGAAAAAAAAAAGCTACTTTCCTGATAAAAGGTAGTGAAACTTCCTCTTCTGTTTTTAGCTTTTTCAAACATGGAATGGCCTCTAAATATAGCCCTTGGGAAATGAGAAAGGTTAGGATTTTTTTAAATCAAATGAAGTAAAATTACCAGTGTCATTTACTACTCTCATGAGACTATCAGGAAATTAACTTCCTTAGACTTGGACAAATGCTACCTACCTGCCTGCTTTTCTTTCTTCCTTTTATTGGGGGGTGGGTAAGGTAGGTTGTTGTTTTGAAGCTAAAGTCAGTGAAGTGAAAAGATACGCTCAGCTTAATGCTTAATTACCTACCCATTTTTGCTCAAGTGGCTTAAATGCTATTGTGCTCTGACAGGCCTATTCCTAAGCCAAATAGATATTTTCCACTTGTATTTCAATTTTGTATTTTCAATTTTATTTTTAATTGACTTTATGTTACTGTATTGTTGAGCTTGTTAATAGTTCACACAAGACCGCAGAGTTAGATTTATTTCTTTTTTCAGTGACTTCATTTGACTATGTTTATTATTTTTAACAAGCAGCATCTTCAAACTTTTTGTTTCTCTATCCTGGTCTACATTTGTATGAACATTTGTTGTCCCTTAAAATCTCATATTCAAGGGATGGTGTATTGCCTCAGCTTGCCTGTTACTAAGGATTGACACTTATACCTTGATGTTTATTCATGACTTTACATTATTGATAGTGGGGCCTCATGCCAAATTTTTATCTTTGTTTTCTATAGTATGCTCAATACGAGTTATTGGTGAGAGTGACATCATGCAAGAATTCTTGTCAGAATCAGATGAGGTGGGTAAATATCCCCTATAGTGACTATTTACCTCTTGACTTCTTGTGTGAAAAATAAAGAAGCCAGTTATGAACTGAATTACCATAAAATCTCCATGGCTATTTTTTTTAATCTTTTCATATGTATCTTGCTTATTCTTCAAGACCTTGTGTTCGGTTCACCTTCTCTTTGAAAACCTTCCTTAATACTCAAATCATTGAGTTTTCATTCCACCAAGAACTGCTTTTCTCTTACTGTTATTGTTCTCTAATTTTTTATACATTTAATCAAAGTATCATTGCATAGTTTTTGCTTATTAGAGTAAGAGCTATTGAAAGGCATGTATTTTTTTCAGCTTTATCTGGGTAAAACTAGGATTTGATGTGTACAATTTGCTGTTTATAGATATGTAAACATTGTGAAATGATCACCATAATCAATCTAATTAATGTATCTGTTACTGTACATAGTTGCCATTTTCCTTCCTCCTTTCTGCCTTCCTTCCTTCCCTTTTTTTGGTGTGGTGAGATCTACCCTTTTAACAAGTACAGTATATAGTATACAGTATAGTATTGCTTCTGTAGTCATTTACTATATTTTAGATCTCAAAAAGGAGCTAAATCTTGGTTATTTTTATATGTTTAGTATTTACTACAATGTGTCAAGCAAATTGGAGGTGCTTAATAAAAATTGACTTAGGTAAGAATGTGTGCGTAATGGTAATATATTAAATAATGTTACCCACTAATTAGATGTATATGTCTTATTTTCCCAAACAGATTATAACTCTTTTACAGACAGAACCTTATAATCAAGTAATACTTACATGGTTTTAGGCAGTGAATAGTACTTATTTATTTATTTTTTAAAGATTTAGTTTTATTTAGTTATGCATGCAAGAGTTGGGTGTAGGTGGGGGCGAGAAGGTTGGAGCAAGAGGATTCAGATTAACTGAAATACACTGCTGAGGGGAGCAGCTGGCGAGATAGGAGAGGTCTGCTGCACCATGTGGGTCAGCTTCTTGGCTGGGGGTTGAACTGGTGCTGTAGTTGCTGCCAGTAGCTTCATAGTGCTGTGACTTAACCCCATGCGCCACCAGGGGGGCCTGAGTAGTACCTGTTTTAAAGTGGTAAGTGAAGATGGATCTGTTCCCAAATAGTTGTTCCTTTGTAATGAAAATTACAAGAGAAGGATTCTTTTCAATCAAGGAGGATAAGAATTGTTTACTTTTTGCTAAAAGAAAATTAGGCATCAGAATAAATAACTCAGATTCCTGAGTTTTACCCTTTTTTTTTTTTTAAAGTTGCCATGATTATTTCAGGGTGCCAAAGAAACTTAAGACTACTGCACGAGACAATTTAGCATGTCTAACCATTAAAAACCAGAGAATATTTGTTGAAACTACTGCTTTGGGTTGTTTTCTTTTTTCATTTGTGACTTTTAAATTTTGGAAGTAAGCCAAAAGTTTCATTTGTGCTTGACCTCTACTGCTTCAGCTAAGTTTTCTGTTTTGAAATGTAACATCATTTCAACCTGTTTCTTTCCTTTTTATTCATCAACCCTAAAGGTTAACATTTGTTGAAGCCTAACATCAACTTTGTGACTGATGTAAATGTACTGACTTTTAAAGTATCTTCCCCCCTCCCTTTTCTTTGGAACTCACTTTCTCTCTCGGGTTGTTGTTTCGCTAGCATGTTACTTGGAGATTGAGGATATATTGGGTCATAAATTCTTTTTCTGTGTGTTTTCCCCCAGAACTACAATGGTGTGTCCGACGTAGAGCTGAGAGTAGCATTACCAGATGGAACAACAGTTACAGTCAGGGTTAAAAAGAACAGCACTACAGACCAAGTATATCAGGTAAATTAAGCTTGAACAAGTAGGCTTGACTTTTGGATGGCTTAAAAATTAAGATTTGTTGAGGTGATACATATAAAGTGCTTGTAGTATCTATTGATGTAACATGATAATTCTTTCACTGTGAGCTATTATTGTTGAGGTTGTTACTGTTACTCTGAAAGCATTTTGTCCTCCATGAAAGATACAACGAATACTATATTTACCAGGGTGTAATGGTTGTAATTAGCAAATGACCCCCCTTAAAAAAACTTTATAATGTACATGAAAACAGAATATCACTGTGAACCTCTATCTACTCATCTCATATATAATGATTATCACGATTTTGCCATATTTGCATTACGTTCTTTTTCCCTTTTCCTTTGTTTAAATATTTTAAGGCAATTTGTGTTACTGGACCTGTAAACATCTCTAAAATATATGGATGTTGTTCTTGCATAATCACAATGCTATCAAACCTAAAAAATTAACAGTATTTCTTTGGTATTAACTAATAAATCCAGTCAAATTTTCCCAGTTGTCTTAAACTGAGTGTTGATAGTTGGTTTAACAGTCTGTAGCTAAACAATGTACTTATATCACATTTAGTTCTTACATTTTCTTTTTTTTTTAAAGATTTTATTTGCTTATGCATACAAGAACTGGGATCTAAGGAGAGGCTAAATAAGAGGATCCTCCAGAGACAGAGTGGGAACAGAACAGGCAGATCTACTGAGATACTGAGATACTCCGCTGAGGGCAGCAATAGGCAAGACAGGAGAGGTCTGCGGTGTCATATGGGTTAGCTTCCTAGCTGGGGATCAAACTCATGCCGCAGTGGCTGGCGATAGCTTAACAGCACTGAGACTTTAACCCCCATGCCACCAGGAATGCCTTCTTATTCTTGTTTTAATATAGAATACTGTCCTTTCCTTTCTCTGACTTTTTTTTTCATGTTATTTGTTCCAGTAGTTGGGTAGGTGCATTGTAGAATGTCCCATATTTTGAATTTGTTCCTTTTACTTGTTTGTGTAATTTTGTCTGTCTCCTGTTTTCAATGAATGATGTTTGCTGTAGAGTCTTGATTCAGCTTTTTTGATAAGAATGCTTCATAATATACTTAATGTTGCTTCCTATAATATCTGGTTATCTACTTCTAGTGATACCAAGATTAATCAGTAAGTTTAGATGGTAGATGGTGATAACTTGGTCTTGGTCTTTCCATTGTAAAATTCTTCATCTTTTATCAAATGCATTTATTGATGGTTTCCACCTTAACTAGTGATATCATTAAGCATTGCAAAGTTAAGATTTTCTAATTCTATCATTTCTTCACATTAATAACTAGAATTCTGTAAATAGCTTTCTCTCATCAACTAAGCCTAGGTAGTTACCTTGAAATACAGTTTATAGGAAAGGAAGTATAAAAATTTCACTTCTTTTATTGCCAATTTTCAGAGTGAAGAATTGGTTTTCCTGTGATGTCCAAGGAGATCATTTTTTAAGAAACTATTATGTATGATTTCAGATATTTAATATGTAATCACTAGCATGTTATCTTTTTGATATTTAGATTTTTATGTCTTTGGCAAATGGAAACTCTTACATGTTTGCTTTTATATCTTTGAATGCAACCCATTTATGAATGATAGCATCCTTGCTTTTTGGTACCACAAGCTTATCTTTGTATATTTCCTGTGCCTAATCTAGAACCAGCCATTTGCCCAAAGAGTTCTGGTTCTTTTCAGTGATAAATAGTAGTTAAAGATGATTGGAGTGCTGTGTATAATCATTTCTGTTAGACCTTTTACTGGTCTTTCATTCTGATTTCAATCAAGAGTTTGAAGGAAACCAACAGATTTCTGGATATTAAAGCCTATTTCTCCTTTGTAGCAAACAAAAGCCCTTTTCCTCATACGTTCACTCTTGTACTATATACAGTGACAAAGGATAGGTGCAAGGTCTGAAGTATTTCTGAAATTATAATATGGTAGCATATTATAATATATATGTGTTATGTGTATTATATATAACATTAATTTTATAGTTTACTGATGTTTTGTTTTCCTTGTTCCCCCACCCAGTATTTGTTTTTCAAGGTCTGATTTCTTTGCACTTTTCCCCTCATCCTGTTACTGAGTCTTGTAGCTTTAAACAACTTTCCAGACCTTAAGAGCATTTCATTTCCTATTCAGCACAGTCTAGTATGGTAACTTAGAACACTTGTAATCTTTAGTTCCTATCTCTTAATCAGGAGTGAATATATGTCTGATATGTGAGCAGATGTAGGAGGAATACAACCACATTTGGTTTATTGACCAAATATTTTGAAATTTAGTCAGTTCAGTTAACACTTGTAATGAGATGGATCTCGAAAACGGAATTGAATATCATTAGTTTGTGTTTTGTTTGCTTTATGTTGTTATTTTGTATGTAATTTCAATTTTCATTTATTTGCACAAGGAATCTTTCAGTTTTTTTTGTTAATTTTTTTTTAATTTGTTATGTTAGGAGCTTAGCTCCTTGAGAGAAAACTGATTATTATTTAAAATGTCTTTTTTAACCCAGCATTTTGCTATTTTCATGTAGAGATTGATGATGTTAATTTTTAGGAAGTAGAGGGCCCTCATATCATCTGAAAAACACACAAGAATAATCGTGAGGCATGAATTGAAATAGACAAGTAGTATTTTTTTTTTAATATTTTATCTTTTGGGCACAAGGGGTTAAGTGCTGCACTGTGGAGTTTCCGCAGCCACTGCAGTGCCACTTCAATCCCAGCCAGGGAAGGGACCCACATGGCACAGCAGACCTCTCCTGCCTTGCCTGCTGCTTCCCTCAGCAGTGTACTTCAGTCACTCTGCCTGTACTGCTCCCCACTCTGGCTCTGGTGAATCCTCTTACCTCCTGCTCCTCTGGAAAATCTTTACTTTTTTTAAGGTTTTATTTTTATTTATTTATACATATAAGAACTGGGGTCTATGTAGGCCAGAGGTACAGGGGTGAGTGTGAGAGGATTAACCAGAGACAGAGTAGGGAGCATAACAGGTGGAGCTGCTGAAATACACTGCTGAGGGGAGCAACGGGCAAGACAGGAAAGGTCTGCTGTGCCATGTGGGTCAGCTCCCAGGCCTGGGATCAACTCATGTCCCAGTGACTGGTGGTAGCTTGATAGCACTGAGACTTTAACCCCTGTGCCACCAGGAAAGCCCAATAAGTAGTATTTTAAGCTCAAGAGTCAAGATGATAGATTTTGTATATTAACCTATATGAAATGTAGGCTGAACATGTGAGACTGTATATTTAAGAATATTTTTCTTAAGATCTGTAGTTATTAAGCACATTTTTAAAAATTTTTTTTCAATTTATGCATATAAGAACTGGGGCTTCAGCCAGTGATTTGTGTGGAAGGGGGATAGGGTTCAACAGAGACAGAGTAGGGAGCAGAACAGGCAGATCTGCTGAAATACATTGCTAAGGAGAGCAGCAGGCAAAATCAGAGAGGTCTACTGTACCATGTGGGTTAGCTCCTCGCCAGGGATCTAGCTCAGGTTGCAGTGGAAATAGTGTGACAGTGATGAGACTTAATCCCTGCACCATCAGGGAGGGCCCAATTAAGCACATTTATTGTAAGTGCTATTTAAAAAGACCCTTGAGGGATGAAGTCCTGTTTTAGAGAAGAAAGCTGATGTTTAATGGTCTCTCCTGATCAGCTTGAATTAGAGGGGAAAAATTCATATTTAGAGTTTATAACTGTTAGAGTCAAATACAGGTTTTCCCCTTTATTTAATACATACATATGTACAGGTATATGTACACATACATAGAAAGAATAGCTAATGATAATTCATCACATTTTTTGACACAAAGAGCAACGCCTCTTTTCCTTCCTCTTCCAATGTGTACACATGTATTTTCTCACAGCATTGTCTGATTTACTTTCTCTGAAACTAATCTACCCTATTTATATTTTAGGCTATTGCAGCAAAGGTTGGCATGGACAGTATGACAGTGAATTATTTTGCCTTATTTGAAGTGATCAATCATTCCTTTGGTAAGTTTTCTTTGACGGTATCTTGTGCTAAAACCGTCAAAATTAAGCTCTCAAAAGCTATCAGATTGAACCAGTTTGCCTAGAGAAGAAGAGCTTGATGGTAGGGGGAGAGCACACTTGTTGAGACTCTCTCCAACTAGGCAAATCTCATTAAGCCCATGTCAGAAGGGTGTCTGACAACTATTGACCCTTGCCCTCTTTCCTAAGTATAAGTTACAAACTTAGTGTAGATACTTTCATGAGGTTCTTTTACATCAGAGGTTCAAAATGAATATATTCCTATAAAACAACTTTAAAAAGAGGGGATGTTCTACTTAGCCACAACTTGTTTTATTGTGCTTTATGCTTTTTGTAAACTTTTGAATTATTAGTTATGGAAGGTTACAAAATCAACATACAAAAAACCATGGCTTTTTTATATAAACAGCAAACAAGAAGCAAAAGTAATTAAAATAACTCCACTTATATAAAATTGTTTCAAAAAGAATAAAATACCTGGGAATTAGCCAAACAAAAGAGGTAATAGAGCTATACAATAACTAGAAGATGTTATTAAAGGACTTAGTGACATAAGGAGACGGAACGACATTCCGTGCTCATGGAGTGGGTGTTTAAATATTATTGAATTGACTGTCTAACCTAAAATAATGAACAAATTTAACATAATCCCCATCAAAATCCCAACAATATTTTTCAAAGAAATTAAACAAAAGGAATTGGGATTTTGTGTGGAACCACAGAAGGCCTCAAATAGCAAAAGCAATCCTTAGTAAAAGGGGGAGAAATGGAGACCATGTTATTAGACTTGAAGCTTTACTATAAAGAAACATATTAAGAACAGTATGGTGTTGGCACAGAAATGGGTTCATGGACAATGGAACAGAATCAAATGTCCAAAAATAAATCCACTTAACCTATAGTAAAAATCCATGACCACAAAATCGGGAAAAGACATTCTCTTTAACAAATGATGCTGGAAACATTGAAAAATCACACATGAAAGAATGAAGTTGGCTTGCTAACACCATACACAAAAATAAAGTCCAGATGGAGTAAAGACTTAGATACATGACCTGCAAGAATAAAATCATAGAAGAAAACTTTTACAATACAGTCCCACAATATCAACAATAAAGAATTTTAGTGCAACTCCTATGGTAAGGGAATGAAGAACAAAAATAAACAGTTGGGATTACTTTGATTTAAAAAGCTTCTTTTACAGCAAAAGAAGGTACAAGATGATTAAACAGACATGCTACTGAATAGGAAAAAATATTTAGAAATACTTACAAAGTGTATAGCTGATAAAGGATTAATATCCACGATATATAAGAAACTCACACAGTTCAACAACAAAAAGACAACCCAGTTGGATGGGCTGCACATAAGAACATACAGCTCACTAAAGAGGATATCCACAAGACCAAAAGACATGAAAAAATGTTTATCATCACTCCTTATAAGAAAAGTGAAGATTAAAATTACATTGAGATACCACATTACACTCATGAGAATGGTACATATCAAAAAGATCTTCAGTAACAGTGCTGGAGAGGTTGTGGAGAAAAAGGAACCCTATTACATTGTTGGCAGGAATGTGGACTAGTGCAGCCATTATGGAAAGAAACCTCAATTTATCTTAAATAATTAAAAATAGAAATACTGTATGACCTAATAGTTCCACTCTTGGGCATATAACACAGAATATGAAAACTTCAACAAAAAAGAAAACCTTTTTTTCTATAATATTTACAGCAATAATAGTTACAATAGCTAGGACATGGAAACAGCCTAAGCCTCTATCAGTGGACAAATGACTCAAAAGATTTGGTGCAAACATGCCATGGAATAATACATATCCACAAGAAAAGATGAAATACAGTCGTTTTCAACAAAATGGAGGAAATTCTATATAGCAAAGCAAGTCAGAACAATAAATACATTTCTATAACAGTCTGACAATGAAAAACACTTTTAAAAACCACTGGACATTAACATATATCTTGAGGGCTCTGAGGTTAAGAGGAAAGGGAGAGAAGGGTTGAGGAGATACAAGAATGGTGTTGGGGGGAGGGTTATTTAAAAATGGCCTTTTGTTTTCAGAAATTAGAATGAGACACATTGCTTAAAAGACTTGGCTTTAACACATTATAATATATAATATCTTATTGCATGGTAATAGAAAGTTTCTTTTACTTCATCAAAGCTAAAAAGTGGTGGTCACGCTGGTTGCATTAAGACCACCAAAGGCAGGAAGTCTGAGGACTTACTCTGGATGACTTGGATTTTCTATGGTGTATGGGACTTCTCCACATCATATGTATCACATGGACTAAAGCTAGAAATGAGAGCTAATATTGATTGGTCAGAGTCTTTATCCCAGAAAGGAGGAGAGTTAATAGATTTGGGTTGCTTTGTTGATAACAGATCAAGATAGAATAACTTTAATTCCCCCTAAGGCAACCATCTTTATTATTTTTCTCCCTAACTTCCTCCCGTTAATTAGGCAGCTATAAATGTTACACAGTTTTGCTAGGGAACAAGAGTACTTGGATTCTAATCTTCTTTTCTAAGTTTTAGTAAATAAATAATATATACAGTGTTATAAAGTTAATATCAAATGAAGAAAACTATGAACAAAGAAAAGCAGTATAAAGATTAGTAGTGTTCTGTTTTTTCTTTTTTTAAAGATTTATCTATTTATGCATACAAGCACTAGGATACAGGCCAGAGGTGTGGGGGTGAGAGGATTCACCATAGAGAGCGGGGAGCAGAACAGGCAGATCAATGGAAGTACACTGCTGAGGGGAGCAGCGGGCACAGCAGGAGAGGTCTGCCGCACCATGTGGATCCCCTCCCTGGCCAAAGCAGGGATCAAACTCGTGCTGCAGTGGCTGCGGTTTCCTTCATAGTGCGTTGCTTAACTCACTGCGCCACCAGGGAGGCCCAAGATTAGTAGTGTGTTGTCAAGTTTGTGCATTGGTAGGAAGAGGAAGTACTGTTACTCAGAAGACAATTGTCACTTTGATGAATATACTTTACAGTTGAGGGGTGGGACAAGCCTTTATCTTGTAACAATGAAAGCAGTTCATTAAGTATTGCCACATGAGAGAATGAATGCACCATCGCTGGGTAAGCAAAGAAACTTGCTTTAAAGATCTGTTCACTGTAACTTACCAGATAGTGGATTAATATTTTAACTGAGTTTGGAGTAAATGCTGTCTGCAGAGTTAGCATGTTAACAGACTAAAATAGATTTCAGTTCATTTGAGGCCTGACTGGCCATAGTCATAGTGAGAATGGCTAAATTTGGCTAGATAAATGGTTGTTTTGTGAACTGAAGGCAGACTTCCTTGATGGAGCTAAATTTCTGTTCTGGTTAATAATAACCTATAATTCTTGGTCCAATTTATACTAGAGAAATTCCTTATGTATTTTTTCACTCTAGCTTTCTTTGTTTTGTCTTTTCTTCAGTACGTAAACTGGCACCTAATGAATTTCCTCATAAGCTCTATGTCCAGAATTACACATCAGCTGTGCCAGGTACCTGCTTGACCATTCGAAAGTGGCTTTTTACAACAGAAGAAGAAATTCTCTTAAATGACAATGACCTTGCTGTTACCTACTTCTTTCATCAGGTGAGTAAATTGATCTTCCTAGAAAGGACTGATTTCTTTTTTTTTTTTTTAAGATTTATTTATTTATGCACACAAGAGCTGGGGTACAGGCCAGAGTCGCGGGAGGTGAGAGGATTCACCAGACAGAGTGGGGAGCAGAACAGGCAGACTGACCGAAACACACTGCTAAGGGCAGCAGCGGGCGAGGCAGGAGAAGTCTGCTACGCCATGTGGGTCCCCTCCCTGGCCGGAGGCAGGGACCAAACTCATGCTGTAGTGGCTGTGGTTTGCTTCATAGTGCGTTGCTTAACCCACTGCACCACCAGGGAGGCCCCTGATTTCTTTTTCTGTATGTATGTAGTGGGTAAGTTGCCCAATATAATGTAAATCCTAGGGTAAGCTTCTTTGTCACCTGGATTTTTCTTAAATTTGTAAAATGTTCTGTCCCATTTCACGAAAGGTAAATTTAAGAAATGAAAATACCCTGGACTTTAAAATATATTCGTTGGGCCTCCCCTGGTGGCGCAGTGGGTTAAGCAGCGCACTACGAAGCAGATCGCAGCCACTGAAGCACGAGTTCCATCCCTGCTGCCGGCCAGGGGGGGGACCCACATGGCGTGGCAGACCTCTCCTGCTGTGCCCGCTGCTCCCCTCAGCAGTGTACTTCTGTTGATCTGCC
>JAGFMF010011569.1:335880-496211 GCA_019455555.1 Galemys pyrenaicus
TTCTGCTCCCCGCTCTCTGTGGTGAATCCTCTCACCCCCCCACACCTCTGGCCTGTGCCCCAGTTCTTGTATGCATAAATAAATAAATCTTTAAAAAAATAAAAATAAAATATATTCGTTATTGTTATCTTAAGCAGCAGAATATGGGCTTTATGACTATGTAGCTTTTCAAAATTTTTTATCAGAATTACACATATTAAAGCATTAAATAGCACTACAGAGGTTATTATGAAAACAGTAGTTGTCCTCACTAACCGCTTTCCCCCCACAGGTAACCACTCTTTTCTTAGTTTTGTTTTTTGTTGTTTCGTTTTATGTTTACTTTCATGTCTCTAGTGTACTGTAGTTATATAATACGATTAATCATAATATGTGATTATATAATAACATTTAGTAAATAACATAATACATTGCTCTCACTGTGTATCAATTTCCCACTATAGAAGATGAGGTATTATTATCTCTGTCCTCCCACATTCCCACTCGATATCCATACTTTTCATCTCTTCATCCTCTTAATAAAATCAAGTTACTATAATAGTTTTAGATTAGTATTCAACATTTACATTACTGTGACTGTAGATTACAGCAAAACCATATCATGAATGCTAGCTTTACTTTTTACCTCCTTTATAATACTTTATATATGTTTTTGAAGACTTATTTATTTATGCATATAAGAACTGGGGTACAGGCCAGAGGTGTTGGGGGGGGTGAGAGGATTCACCAGAGACAGAGTGGGGAGCAGAACAGGCAGACTGACTGAAATACACTGCTGAGGGGAGCAGTGGGCGAGGCAGGGAAGGTCTGCTCCACCATGTGGGTTGGTTCCTTGGCCGGGGATCGAACTCTTGCTACAGTGGCTGCACATCGCTTCATGGTGCTGCATCTTAACCCCTTTGGCCAAAAGGGAGGCCCCACATTTATAATTCTTTATAAGGTATCCTGTTACTGTACTAATTGAATTTTTCTTGATTTTATAAGTTATGAATTATCATTTTTGTTAAATGTCATATTCTTAGTTAATACATGTTTCCGTTCCTTTTCCATTTTTTCAAAGTTCTGTAGCTTTACATCTTACATAGTTCCCTTAATTAAGCATTTTATATTTTCATTGCTATTATGAATGAAATATTTTGTTGGAGTGGAAAAATCATTAGCTAAGAGTCAGAATATCTGGTTCAAGTTCAAGCTCCACTTTGAGTAAATCTTAGCGTAGATTTGCTAAAATCTGTCTTCTGACCTGTTAAAGGATATAGTAGTACTTCACTTTTTGAAAATGTGTATCTACATCTAAACAAGGCAGAACATGTGAAATGACTCTTTGAATTATAAAACAGTAAAATACTTTTTTTACTTTTAAAAATGTAAACTATAAGATACAGAAATGCTGTTACTTTTATAGCAGAGTATCATACCCAGCAACATTGTTAAACTCTCCTGTTGCTGGAGATGAATTGTTAACAGCTTTGAGGTGTAATTGGCATACAATAAACTGTACATATTAAAAATGTATACTTTGATAAGTTGTTTTTTTTACTTTCAACCATTTCTTAAGTGTACAATTCATTAGCATTAAATATATTCACATTCTTTTGTAGTAGATTTCCAGAACTTTTTCATCTTAAAAAACAAACTCTACACCCATTAAATAACTCATATCTCCCTTCCCAGCCCCTAGCAGCCACCATTCTGCTTTTCATTTTTTATGAATTTGACTGTTTTATCCCTGAAGTAAATGCATACAGTATTTTTCTTTTTGTGACTGGCTTATTTCACTTAGCATAATCTCCTGAAGGCTCATTCACGTTGTAGTATAGAACAGAATTTCCTCCTCCTTAAGACTGGATAATAATGTTCTGTTGTATATGTATGCCACATTTTGTTTATTAATCTGTGAATGGACATTTGGGTTTCTTCCACCTCTTGGTTATTATGAATATTGCTATTATAAACATGGGTGTGTAAATATCTCTTCAACATCCTGCTTTTAATATACCCAGAAATGGGATTACTGGATCAGATGATAATTGTTTTTTTAATTATTTATTTATGCATACAAGAGCTGGGGTATGGCCAGAGGAGTGGGGAGGGGGCAGGGGGTATGTGTGTGAGAAAGGATTCACCAGAGAAAGAGTGGAGAGCAGAACAGGCAGATTGAAATATACTGCTGAGGGGAGCAGCGGGCCAGGCAGGAGGAGTCTCCAGTGCCATATGGGTCACCCTTCTGGCTGGGGATAGAGCTCGTGCTACAGTGGCGCTCAAACCCTTGCACCACCAGGCAAGCCCCTGTCTTTAATTTTTTGAGGAACTATAATGTTCTTCATGGAGGCTGCACATTTTACATTTCTAGCAGTACACAGATTTCAAATGCTTTTTTTTTTTAAGATTTATTTATTTATGCATACAAGAGCTGGGGTACAGGCCAGAGTCCAGGGAAGTGAGAGGACTCACCAGACAGAGTGGGGAGCAGAACAGGCAGACTGACTGAAACACACTGCTGAGGAGAGCAGTGGGCAAGGCAGGAGAGGCCTGCTACGCCTTATGGGTTCCTTCCCTGGCCAGAGGCAGGGATCGAACTCATGCTGTAGTGGCTGCGGTTTGCTTCATAGTGCATTGCTTAACCCACTGTGCCACCAGGGAGACCCTCAAATGCTTTTTGGAAAACAATATTAAATTTTTCCTTTTATTTTTTGTTCCATATTTTGATGGTAGGACTACTTAATGAATTTCATTGATTCTATGATGCCACTGACAATGTGCGCTGTTATTTTCTGTACTGCTAAGAAGGAAAAAAAAGCTGCCCGTTAAACTGGCCCACATTGACGCATCTTGGTTTGAGACACGATAAAATGTGAAAGAATGTGTACCTTAAAATCAATGCAATATTTGATGATGATGAGCCTTACTCCTAAAAAGCAGTAAGATCGAAATTCATGGGGTATATTTAAATTCTGACTAAACCTGGCACAGTGAACACATATGCATTTAAACTGCTTTCTATAAACTTTAAAATAATAGTAAAGGACTTTTAAAAGCCAAAATCCTGTGAGGATAAAGGGAAAAAGTGAGGATATTATAGTAGATGAGAACATTCGGTGGTTTTTAGGAAATCATTATTTAAAGAATGAAGAGAAAGTTTGGGTTGAAACAAGATTTGGTGGTAGACACCTGGAAAGTTACAGACAACAACATGTGGTGATTAACATCATGGGAAAAAAGTTGTATAAGAAAGGAAGTCATAGTATGATACATAGTTTATGTGAACAGTCTTGACTTTCTTACAGTACTATATTGATTACAGTAATACTGGCTATAAAATTTTATTGAGAGATGGGAGGAATAGGAAGAAGTGTTTGGGTGGTTTAAGAAGTTAAACTAGGGCCTCCCTGGTGGCGCAGTGAGTTAAGCAATGCACTATGAAGCAAACCTCAGCCACTGCAGCACGAGTTTGATCCCTTCTCTGGCCAGGGAGGGGACCCACATGGTGCGACAGACCTCTCCTGCTGTGCCCACTGCTCCCCTCAGCAGTGTACTTCATTTGATCTGCCTGTTCTGCTCCTCGCTCTCTATGGTGAATCCTCTCATTCCCCCACACCGCTGGCCTGTACCCCAGTGCTTATATGCATAAATAAATAAATCTTTAAAAAAAAAAAGAAGTTAAACTAAAACTTAGTTTTTTAACACAGCAAGTCTACAATGTCCAAAATTAAAAAGGAGCTTTTTTAATACTTGTGTGTGTACTTAAACTATGTACATCTCTTAGTTTAATGAAAAGATCTTTAAGATAAAAAGTAATCTAGTGTGGTGATATGTTTTCCACTTAGGACTGGTTGAGCAATCCAATCTTCATTAGAAATGAGAGAGGGGAGAACATTTTTACTGCACCACATTAAAATATTCCACTTAGAGTTGCTGGAGAAAATGTTTACTCTGCCCATCTTTGCCCTAGGGAAATGGTTATCAAATATTTAAGTGCTGTTATGAGTCAGACGGGATTCTAGGTATTGGAGATATGAACAATACATTATTTTTATTTGGCCATCAGAAAAGCCTTTTCCCTTAGTTAAATAACACTTTTAACTCATCTTTGAAACTGAGTAGATAATGTTTCCCTTGTTTACTTCTCTCCCAGCTTTCTAGTAATTGGTTTAAATACAGCCTGGGACAGCCAACTCTTGTGGTGATAAGTAGCAGTGTTCAGGTTCTTCAGGACATTGTCTGGCAGCTCTTAGTGAGCATCCCCTCTGAATACAATGCTCTATGCCTAGGTGAGCCTTCATTTGTCTGTCTAAGATTGGAGAGTGACTGGCATCATCTTTGCATTAGGTACTCTGAGGCAGAACGTTAATTAATATCCTTAGAATTAATATCCTATGATATTAACTAATACCTTAGAAGAACATAAAAGTAAATAATGCTAAGACAACTACACACACACACACACACGCTTTGTACAACTCTTAACATGTTACTTCATTTTGTTAACTTATCAATGAGGTAGTATTCCTGTTTTATACATTGAGAATGTTTAAGCAATGAATTAAAGTACACATTGGTAGGTGGCAAAATAAAAGTTGAACTAATCTCTTGACTTCAGTCCTGAATTCATTCTGTTTTGCAAATATTTTCCCTTAACAGGTGATGGGAGTGATTTCTATTTTAAGTAAATGGATAGTCTTTTGATAAAGGTTCAAGTGAACCCCTGCCTGGTGCCTACATAGTTATTTTTGCAGTAACTGAGTGCCCTGGACAAATAGCTCTAGATCTGGGTATAGTCATGCCTTTTATCAAGTCCTATCAGGAGTTTTTTTCTGTCATGATTTCAGATTTATCACTTCCTCTCTTACTACTATCACTGTACTTTTTTTTTTTTTTAAAGATTTATTTATTTATGCATACAAGTACTGGGGTACAGGCCAGAGATGTGGGGGGGTGAGAGGATTCACCACAGAGATCAGAGAGCAGAACAGGCAGATCAACATAAGTACACTGCTGAGGGGAGCAGCGGGCACAGCAGGAGAGGTCTGCCATGCCATGTGGGTCCCTCCCTGGCCGGCGGCAGGGATCGAACTTGTGCTGCAGTGGCTGCAGTTTGCTTCATAGTGCATTGCTTAACCCACTGCGCCACCAGGGAGGCCCTACTATCACTGTACTTTAAAGACTTGTTTCACTTCTTGTTTAAAATACCTCTATTATTGGTCTCCCATATTTCATTTTCTCCTTAGCTTAGTTCATTTGACATTCACATACACATCAGTTTTTCTTTTAAAAAATAATTATTACTTTAACTCCCTACTGTTCTTAATTCTAAATTCCTAAGCCTACTTCTAGGATCCTTTGTAATCTGTTGTTGACCTATCTGTCCAGGATTATTTTTCATTGTTCTCTAATATGTACCATTCAAATCAGTTATATCTATCTACAGAGTGTATTTAAGGTCAAACCCTGATAACTATAGATGGCAGATTTTCTAACTGCATGTATACGGTCTTGTTACCTCATTGTTAACCTTTACTATATGGTATTATATACACTCAGTGTTCTCCAATTGTTTTATATGTATAAGTTAACAGGAATTGAAATCTTTTAATACGAGAAACCAGATCTCTCAGATGTCTGGAACAATCCTTAAGTGATATGTAACATGCTCCTTAAATGCTACTTATTTATATCCATGTGCAGAGTTGACTGGTTTTGATGATGATGATGATGATAATGGTGATGATGATGATGATGATATAAATGAGTTATTCTGAAAATGAATCTGTTTCTCTTTGTTTTGATCTAGTATATATTTGATAGTGATTTTTACATACCTTTCTTCCCTGCCTTTGTTTTGGTCACAGGCTGTTGATGATGTGAAAAAAGGTTATATCAAAGCAGAAGAAAAGTCCTACCAATTACAGAAGCTATATGAACAAAGGAAAATGGTCATGGTAGGCTTATGCCCCCATAATCTATTTATAAAATATCCTTTGTTTCCTGTTAAACCTGTCATTCCACACATTGTGGGAAGATACTGCAACCTGGTTAGTGGCTGAACTAATTTTTTAAAAAGAGGAAAGGATATAAATCTTAATGTAAACTCCATTGTGTTCCTTCATTTAGCATACAAAAGTCTTATATTGCTATATATAGGTATGTAACTTATTAATAATCAAACAGTCCTTTTTAAATAAAATGTTCTAAATCAAGACATGCAAAATATTACAATATGATAAAGATAAGATTCTCTAAGAATTGATACTCAGTTTTTAATATTAGAAATTATTTTAGCAGTTTGAGCACTTTTCTCTGGAAGGAGGACATCTGGCTTGAGGAGAATAACTACCATGATTTCCATCCAGTGTTTAGTAGAAACCTCAGATGCAAGGCCTTCTGGTCAAGCATCTTGTTGGAACATTCATTGTATCCCAGGGGTGGCAGCTTTCTATAAGCTTGGTGTGGCTGAACCAAGAAAAAAATGCATACACTAATTTCTAGACACATTGCAGTTCAGTGAAAGGGGTTGAGGCGCAGCACTGAAATGCACTCCTGAGAGGGGAGCAGCAGGTGAAACAAGAAAGGTCTGCTGTGTTTTTGGGTCACCTTCTGGCAGGAGATCAAACTTGTGCTGCAGTGGCTACGGACAGCTTCATAGTGCTGCGCCTCAACCCCTTGTGGGGTTGAGATGTGGGAGGCTGATATTTAATTTTAGAGTACAAAGTGATCTTGAAACGTAAAGGTTTTCTTTGGCTTGGCTTCCATGAAAGTTTGACAACTGACCTGTATTCCTGAACTAGGAAACATTGGGTTGAGGAATAATTTCTTTTGATAAATAAACAATTAAATACTGTGTGTGGGGGTGGGAAATAATGTTAGTTGTGATTTGGCAATTACAAAATCATTTGTTTTTACAGCTTACATCTCTGCAGTTATGGAACACTTATGCTCATTAATGCTTTTACTTAGTATGATATCCTGGAGATGTGCTTTTGATTTGATACTTCTAGGCTCTGTGTAGCTAGCTAAATTTAAATTCATTAATTGTGAAGTTCATTTTCATTATAAGAGCAAGTTTTGTTGGAGAGAGCCGCCTAGAATATTCTTTAAATGTTTTAAAGTTACTTTTAGTTTGTCTCTATTGCAGGGATGGACATGGTCAAAACTAAAATTTGTAAATAATACTTATAAAAAGTGATAGCGTTTTAAAATTTCTTCTTTGGAAAATATCTACAATTAAAATTTACACTGATAATATTTCATACAAGGTAATGATTGCATTGGGCATGGTTCTGATAAAGTCACTTGAATCTCTTTTGTTCCTTCTGGGCACTTTTTTTTTTTAAAGATTCATTTATGAGGGTCTCCCTGGTGGTGCATCTGCAGCGTGAGTTCGATCCCCCACCAGGGACGGACCCACACGGCGCAGCAGACCTCTCCTGCTCCCCGCTGCTCCCCTCAGCAGTGTGTTTCAGTCAGTCTGCCTGTTCTGCTTCCCACTCTGTCTCTAGTGGATTATCTTGCCCCCCCACCACATCTCTGGATTTGTACCCCAGTTCTTGTACGCATAAATAAATAAATAAATATATTTTTAAAAAATTCACTTATGCATACAAGAACTCGGGTACAGGCCAAAGGTACAGGGGCTGAGAGATATCACCAGAAAGTGGGGAACAGAGCAGATGGATCCACTGAAATGCACTCCTGAGAGGGGAGCAGCAGGTGAAACAAGAAAGGTCTGCTGTGTTTTTGGGTCACCTTCTGGCAGGAGATCAAACTTGTGCTGCAGTGGCTACGGACAGCTTCATAGTGCTGCGCCTCAACCCCTTGTGCCACCAGGGACACCCCCCTTCTGTGTATTTTTTAAATTAATAGAATTCTGTAAATGTTAAAGCATATTTCATACTCAGTTTTGGTGACACATGGAGAAACATAACAAATTTATCAACTGCATTGCAGGTTTTTTTTTTTTTAAGATTTATTTTTATTTAGGGATACAAGAACTGGGATGTAGGCCAGAGTTGAGGGGGTGAACAGAACAGGTGGACCTACTGAAATATAGCTGAGGGGAGCAGTGGGGGAGACAAGATAGGTCTGCTGCACCATTTGGGTTAGCTCCCTGACTGGGGACTGAACTCGTGCTACAGTGGCCGCAGATAGTTTGATAGTGCTGAGACTTAACCCCTTGTGCCACCAGGGAGGCCCCCCTGCATTCCAGTTCTTAACTGGTTGCTTATAAGACATGGATTTGACTCTTTATAAATTGGGTTGCAATAAGAATGCAAACAAGCCAGCTAGGTCACAAGGTTATGAACTTATTTAGCTCATAACCTATGTCTAGCTGGGATAGTATTTTATCACTTACATAACAAAAACCAGTAAGTCTGCTTTAGAAAATTGCCAAAGATCAGGGAACCATGTTCTCTACATACCAGTTTTCTACATACCAGCAGGCTGACATAGACAACACAAAAATCTTTTAGACAAATTGTCCTTACATTAATGCATGATTCTAACAATACATCTGTATCTTTTTGGTAAAAAGGGCCAAATACCAAAGGGCCATTAACCTCTGCATTCGTTCCTTGCCTTTGTGAAAGTCAGCAGAAATCAAGTCATTTCTTAAGGGATTCCGATAATGACAGATGGAATAGTATTATTTCTCTGCATATATAATATTTTATTTTATTTTATTTATTTATTTTTTTAAAGATTTATTTATTTATGCATACAAGCACTGGGGTACAGGCCAGAGGGGTCGGGGGTGAGAGGATTCACCACAGAGAGCGGGGAGCAGAACAGGCAGATCAACAGAAGTACACTGCCGAGGGGAGCAGTGGGCACAGCAGGAGAGGTCCGCTGCACCATGTGGGTCCCCTCCCTGGCCGGCAGCAGGGATCGAACTCGCGCTGCAGTGGCTGCGGTTTGCTTCATAGTGCGTTGCTTAACCCACTGCGCCACCAGGGAGGCCCTAATATTTTATTTTTTAAAAGATTTTATTTATGCATACAATAGCTGGGATACAGGCTAGAGTTGCAGGGGATGGTGAGGTGGTGAGAGGATTCACCAGAGACAACAGGGAATGGAATAGGCAGATAGACTGAAATACACTGCTAAGGGGAGCAGAGGTCGAGGCAGGGAGAGGTCTGCTGCGCCATGTGGTGGGTCAACCTCCCTGGCCAGGAATTGAACTCATGCTGCAGTGACTGTGGAAGCCCCACAGTGCGGCACTCGACCCCTTGCACAACCAGGGAGACCTGCATATATAGTATTTTAAACAGACTACCTATGCATTAAAAAATACTTGGGCACCAAGTGTGTGCTAGGCACAGTGCAAGGTGCTTAAGAAATAAATTATTTTGTAGCAAAATAAGGAAAATGTGGACTAAATAAGCATAGTAATCTAACATGAAATCATTTTTAGAGTCAAGTTTGTGTCTTAGAAGCACCCAGTTAAGATCTGGAATTCAGGGGCCTCCCTGGTGGCACAAGGGGTTGAGCACCACACTGTGGGGCTTCTGCAGCCACTGCAGGGCAAATTCAATCCCTGGCCAGGGAGGGGACCCACATGGCACAGTAGGCTTCTCCTGCCTTGCCTGCTGCTCTCTTCAGCAGTGTATTTCTGTTGACTTCCCTGTTCTGCTTCCCACTCTGTCTCTGGTGAATCCTCTCACCCCCTACTTCCTGCGCCTCTGACCTGTACCCCAACTCTTGTATGTATAAATAAATAAAATCTTAAAAAAGAAAGAACTGGAATGCAGTTGATATGTTCATATATTTTTCCATGGGTCACAAAAATTGAGTATGCACTACTTTCAAACTAGCTTAAAACCTAGGGCCAATATATATATAGATATATACAGATATATATATATCTGTTTCCTTTCCATAAATACTATGATCAGATTTTAAGGAAAATCCCACGAAAGTTTAAATTTTATTCAAATAAAATTTTATGCATTCAAATATAAAGTGTCTGAAGACATTACTTAAGCCAGTAGTCAGGGTCAGTACACCAAAAGTTTGAGTGTGTTGATGGATCCTTGAGAGCTCATAGGTCTTGACGTTCTTATGTATGGCAACTTAGTATGGTCTGTAGGCCTAAGATGAGGCCAAAACACTATGATTCGTTGCCAGATAATGTGAGATCTTCAGCAGTTCAGCAACCTCTCAGTTTTAGTTTTGTATGGGGATATATTGCCAGCTACCAAGTAGAAGCTTGACAAAATACTCCCAAAGTTCTTGGTATTAAGTAGGCTTTGCTTAAGTTCCCAGTTATAGAGGACAGTTCATGACTTTGCCATAGTTATCCCAGTATGATTTAAAAAAAAAAAAGTGTATTCCAATTATTTACAAACTTAGGCTGAGTCTTATATTTGGATGGTTGAGAATTTTTTTTTAAAAAAGATTTATTTACACATACAAGAGCTGGGTATAGGCCAGAGTGGTGGGAGGTGAGAGGATTCACCAGAGACAGAGCGGGGAGCAGAAAAGGCAGATTAACTGAAGTATACTGCTGAGAGAAGCAGTTGGCGAGACAGGAGAGGTCTGCTGCACCATGTGGGTCCCCTCCCTTGCCGGATATGGAACTCACACTGCTGTGCCATGAATGTTTTACAATGTGGCACTCAATCTGCTGCACCACCAGGGAGGCCTATGAATTTTTTTTTTCATTCACACAAATAATAGACACACGTAAACTTTTTTTTCTTATGTTAGAGTAGCCTGATTTTGCCATTGTTGAACTGACAATAACAAGTTTCTATGTTAGTGTTTCTCGGTGTAAATTTTTTAAAACTTTTTTTGCTTAATGTTACTTTATTTTTTAAAGATTTATTTATTTATACATAGAACTGGGATAGAGGCCAGAGGTGCAGGGGTTGAGGGGGTTGGTGAGAGGATTCACCAGAGACAGGCAGGAAACAGAACAGGTAGGTCAATTGAAAGACACTGCTGAGGGGAGCAGCAGGTACGGAAGGCGAGGTCTGCTATGCCATGTGGGTCACCCCCCTGGCAGGCAGCAGGAATCAAACTCATGCTACAGTGACTACAGTTTGCTTCATAGTGCATTGCTTAACCCACTGCGCCACCAGGGAGGCCCCCTCTCACAGTGTAAATTTTAATAATTTCACATAAGTCAGTGTTTCTCAAAGTGTGATGCCCAGCTCAATTACATGGGAATTGCTTCTGCAGCCCATCTTCAAATGCAGAGTTCTAGATCCCATCACATTCGCTAAACCAGGATTTCTAGGGATAGAATCTACACAAGTGTGTGAAAAGATTTTTATAAGGGCCTCTCTGGTGGCACAAGGGGTTAAGCAACGCACAATGAAGCAAACCACAGCCACTGCAGCATGAGTTCAGTCCCTGTCCCCAGCTGGGGAGGTGACCGACGTGGCCTCTCCTGCCTTACCTGCTGCTCCTCTCAGCAGTGTACTTCAGTCAATCTGCCTGTTTGTTCCCCACTCTGTCTCTGGTGGATCCTCTCCCCTGCTGCACCTCTGACCTGTACCCTAGTGTTTGTATGCATAAATAAATCTTTGTTTTAAAAAAAAGAAAAGTTTTTTATAGAAGTGTCCTGGTGATTTAGGTGCTTCAGGATCACTCCACTAGGGGTTTGGGAGAATTGGCTCCAAGGTTCATCTCAAACCCTTATTTCAATTTCAGACCTGGTTTGACGCTTGGCGCAGGTTATGAGAACAGAGAGTTCTCCAGAATCAACCTCAACCCACTCACCTAAGCGTTCTGCTCTGTTAAGTACCGAGTCTCTGCTTTAATAACTATCCTATTTCTGTATTTATTATCTTGCTGAGCATTGAACATGCAGAAAATGTGCCATGTTATATATCCTTTCTCTCCTCTGGCCTAATCTAAATGGAATAAGAAGAATGAAGGAAGGTAGTTTAGGATGCATATTTAGCTACTCAAATTTACTGTGAAAGGAGAATAGACAATAATTTCGTGTTTTTAACACATAATGATACACATAAATATGTTTGAAAACAAAATTCACTTTTCTTTTGGGAATTTTGATGTATGTAAAATTCTAAGCATTTTTTCTTGTGCATTGTGCAAATGCAAGAATGAAGAGGTTGCCCACTTAAGAAATGCTACCTACCTGGCCCGAGAGCTCTGAAAATCTTGTCCCCCCAATGAGACTTTACTTCTGGCCACACATCAAGGCCACAGGTGTCCTTACTTTTCACTGAGGTTATTTTTATTACTTATACCATTATGAAGGGCCCTGAAAGTCCTTTGGGAATATATTCTTGACTATGGAGGGATAAATCAGACTTTGAGGCAGAGGGGAGAGAAACAGAACAGGCATTATATGCCTGGCGCTATGCCAAGCAACATGTGTATATTCTCCTTTCTTTCTTAGAACAATCATGCAAGCCTTGACCTCTCAAACAGAGAGGTAGCACTTGAGAGGTCAAGATTCTCATCCGAATCATAGAGCTTGTCAAAAGTGGAAGTAGGATTTGAGCCCATTTCTGTTTGACTCCAGAGCACATGCTTTTTGCTAATTCAGAGAGAAAGTGGCAGCAGTGTCCTGTTCAGATAGTAGAGGGAACTTACCCAGGTAGAATGGAATGACGTATGCAGGATCACAGAGAGTTCAAGATAAGCGTGATTCCCTGTCTCTTCTGGTCTCTCTTCCTAATCTCTCCCTTGGCTGCATATTTGTCTCTCCAAAAAAAAAAAAAAAACCCTATACAGGACAGCTTTCAATTAGAGTATGACAGAAATAGTTTTTTAAAAACAGTATAGTAACATCTCTCGAAGCAGAGGATTTGCAGCCAGTGTGTTAGATGTAAGTTGCAGCACCAGCAGGTCTTGTCTCAAGGCCCCGTGACACACATATGTGTACAGAGGTCTTAGAGCAGAGTCTTCTGCTCTGGAGCCTGCAGAGTTTCCCAGCAATGTGTTAGGATGATGATTTGGATCAAGCGCTAGAGGCCTGCTTGCAGGGCACTACGTTTTTTCTTTCAACATATGATTGTAGAAATTTTTGGTTACATAAAGAAATTGAAAGAATAGTACGTTTAGCCCCCATGTTCCCATTATTCAGCTTCATCAGCCTTCAACTTTCCGCCATTTGTGTTTCATCAGTTTCAATCACATGCTTTTTTCCCCTGGAGTTTTTTAGCGCGATTTCCATATACATCATTTTACAGGGCATTCTTGAGAAAGTAGTTGAGCCCTCTGGCTAGGATAATGGAAGCTTTAAAATTATTTTTTTTAACTATCATTTATTGAATACCTAATTACATACTAAATACTATACCAAATACTTCAATACTCACAAATAACAATATAATATAGGTGCTATTATTTCCCTTTTTGCAGAAGAGAAAACTCAAGTCACCTGCAGGGGAGGAATTCAAGGCACCTGGGGTTTAGTGATTTGCTTGAGTTCAAGTTACTTACCCAAGTTTACACAGTTAGGAACTGATAGGGCTGCAGGTTCAAACCCAGGGCTTTTAATTGTTCCTTTATGAACTGCTTTGTGCCCCAATCTTTGCTGCTTGTTATAACCCCAGATGAGTTGTCTTGTATATTACACACTGCCTATCATATTTACCAAAGTATGGTGGCCAGAGATCTCTTCTTCATAGTGCTACTATCAGGACTAAGCAATATCCTCATTTATTTATCACTAATACAGGAAGTTCCCAGATACAGAGGACAGGTCGTTTGCCATAGTTATACCCAGTATGATTTTTTTTAAAGTGTACTCTAATTATTTACAAAGTTAGACTGAATCTCATATTTGGATGGTTGAGAATTTTTTTTTTTTAAGATTTATTTATTTACGCATACAAGAGCTAGGGTACAGGCCAGAGTTGCAAGAGTTGAGATTCACCAGAGGCAGCAGGAAACAGAACAGGCAGACTGACTGAAGTACACTGCTGAGGGGAGCAGCAGGTGAGGCAGGAGCGGTCTGCTATGTCATGTGGGTCCCCTCCCTGACCGGGGATTAAACTCATGCTGCTGTGCCGTGGATGTTTTACAATGTGGTGCTCAACCTGGGGTGTTGAAGTAGAGTGATAAATAGAAAAAACAGAAGAAAAATTATGTAAGTGAGATACTGTGGTATTTATTTTTTTTTTTTAATATTTATTTATTTATGCATACAAGAGCTGGGGTACAGGCCAGAGGGGGGGGCGGTGAGAGGATTCACCACAGAGAGCGGGGAGCAGAACAGGCAGATCAACAGAAGTACACTGCTGAGGGGAGCAGCGGGCACAGCAGGAGAGGTCTGCTGCGCCATGTGGGTCCCGCCCCCGGCCGGCAGCAGGGATCGAACTCATGCTGCAGTGGCTGCGGTCTGCTTCATAGTGCGTTGCTTAACCCACTGCGCCACCAGGGAGGCCCCTACTGTGGTATTTCTAAACTGACCCTGTCTCTGTATGCTTGCTACTCTTTTATAATTTTTTTCCTTCAAAGTTGCTATATTTTACCTAATCAGAATATAAAGTTAGGAAGAAAGCATGTGGTGTGCTTTTTTGCAGGGCCTTAAGTCTCCTCAGACATTCCTGGTGGCAGCAGCAATGGTCTTAGGTGCCATTGATTGGTAGTGGGGCCATAGGTTGCCTGGTGTCCTTTTGTGCCTGTGTCACTTCTCTTTCTTGGTAAGACAGAAGGCAGCTCTCCCATGTATTCTAATCTTCCCGACCAGTGAGTTCAATTAACACGGTGCCGTACTTCTCTCTGAAACGATGTACCTATCACCAGTGTGCCTTGTTTTCCAAGTACATTCTGAGAGGGAATGAGGACGGATAGAGATGAATCTTCTACTTTTTAACCCCCCCTTATTATCTTTCCCTATTTCTCTTTTATTCTTCTTCCCACTTGTCTTTAACTCCCTCTCCTCTAAACTCAGAATCATGAGTTGAGTGAAAGAGAGGCCATCATTAGAGGAGGCGGGACAAAGGGCTGAGTTAGATTCAGAAATTTGGAGACCTCTCTGGAGTAACATTGTACCTGTGAACATTGTGTGTGTTGCTTGAGGAGGTGTGTGTAACAGAGACCAGGGGAATAAATGGGTGATTTGGGGGCTAGCTAGTGTTAGAGAGAGGTCAGTGGCATAGGAATTATACCTACTTCTAATCCCTGTCTGCCTACTTTTGTTAGTTTAGGCAGGTGTCATATTACTCTGGGTTCCTGTAAAGTGACCAACTTTTAAAATCTCTTGCTTAATTTAAAAATTTTTTAAAAGTTGATTTTTCAAATCAATGTGCTTAATCCTCACTGATCATTGTAACCTTTCATTGGAGAATAGGTCCCTTTCCTTATCTGTTCCTATCACTGAGGTACGTAAAAGGAGAGGTCCAGACTAAAGGACAATGCCAGTTCCTTGTGTGTCCTGGAAGTCTTGCCCTCAGTGTCTCCTCTGGCTTCATTTGTGTATCTTTTTTAAATAGGGAAGGGGGAGAGGGTTGCAAGCACAGTTTTTCATGGTGGTTTAGTTCAATGCTAACACTGTTTCCCCTTTCTTTTTTCTCTAGTACCTCAACATGCTAAGGACTTGTGAGGGCTACAATGAAATCATCTTTCCTCACTGTGCCTGTGACTCTAGAAGAAAGGGGCATGTTATCACAGCCATCAGCATCACGCACTTTAAACTGCATGCCTGCACTGAAGAAGGACAGCTGGAGGTAAGCATGCAGTTGTGGTGGGATTGGGGCAGTAGGACACTGGAGACACTCTAATACTCACTTAGCTGTGTTTTAATTCCTTCTTGGGGGGAAATGAAGTCAGAATTATTTTGACTGGGAAAAATGAATAAACACTTGTTTTCATAGAACCAGGTAATAGCATTTGAATGGGATGAGATGCAGCGATGGGATACAGATGAAGAAGGAATGGCCTTCTGTTTTGAATATGCACGAGGAGAGAAGAAACCGCGATGGGTTAAAATCTTCACACCATATGTGAGTGATGGACCATGAAGCATGCTTGGGGAAAGGGAAGTGGGCTGAAAGTTCTCTGTATACTGAACGCATAGATGGAGAGGGCCATAGAGAATGGCAGTTGGTCTTGAGCTCTGAACATACTAGAATCCTAGTTTCTTCCTGTCTTTTCTTCAGGCAAGTAGGATTGGCAATTGCACAACCCTCTTGACTCACAGTTGCCACTAAAAGGAGCCAGAGATTAATAGATGGACCCAGCCTGGGGTTTGTGGTGCTTGTCAGGTTTTTTCTCTAGGCTGAGCAGGTTTGGAAAGTGGGAGGACTGGGGCCAGGAGTTCAAAGACCCATTATGGCCCTAGGGTGCCCATCTTGAGAAGTCAGTGAGTGAAGCAATTTTTAATTTTTTGTTTTCAGTTCAATTACATGCATGAATGCTTCGAGAGGGTGTTCTGCGAACTCAAGTGGAGAAAAGAGGTAATTCTAAACAATCTGGAATAGATCTTTTTGTCTTTTTTTTTTTTTTTAATTCATAAGCCTATGGCCAACTACTACCCTCACCACCACCTCTGTCTTTTTAGGAGTGCTAGAAACTAGTTATCCCATGTGAGCCCAGATAGTCTTCCAAAGAGCCTTTGGGTCTTGCATGGACTGTGCAAAAAAAAAGAGCCCTACTTCTTTCTAGAGAATGGCCACTCCAGGCGATACAGCCTCTCCTGATGTCACGAACCGTCCTCTGTAGTTTTTATCAAATAACCTCTACATTGTTCTTGACCCAGAAGGGCAACTGCCCTCAGTTTCAGCTGTTCTGACTGGAGTCAAGACAGTCTGTCTAGGTGAACCAGGAATGTTGGGCAGGGGCTAGTTACTGCTTTGCTGCTGTGCGTATGTGCCAGCAGCGCTGAGCAATAGAAGATTCTCAGTAATTATCTACTTAATCTCAAAGAAAATGTTTCCAAAATTTGGAAAGTAAAGTCAGAAATAGGAACATTTATATTCTTAGTTTAATAGTAGAAAAAATAGTAGGATCTGGGAATAAGATTCAGGTATCTCACAGCTTTTTTTTCCCCTATGTGATTTCTGGCAAATCATCTTCCCTGGATTTCAGCTTTCTTGTGTGTAAAATGGGAAGGCTGAATCAAATAAGTAATCTACGTGGTCCCTCCCAGCTCTGAAAGGCTGAGATTTTAGATGGGAGGTTTTATCAGAAGAGGCCATTCAGAGTGAGTCATCCACTCATACCTTGTCTACTTCCATTTGAGTGGTTGCCTTCTCCAGCTGGGAGATGGGGACACCTAGGTTCCTTAATAACTCTTCTCTTTTGTTCCTTTCAGAACATTTTCCAGATGGCGAGATCACAGCAGAGGGATATGGCCACCTAGCCTTTCCTTCTCCCCTTCCCTTCTCTTCATCCTCATCCTCTTATCCTTGTTCGTCTCCCATGTCAGACAGAGTAACCATTAACACAAAGAAGAGGAAAAGGAAAAAAGTCATTATATTCAAAAGCCCTCAACTAAATATTATTAATCCCTCAGAATTTCATGTCTCTGGAATTGAGCTGGTAGAGAACAGCAGATTGGTCAGCACCAGGAGTCAACTAAGTTAAGCCAGGAAAAAAGCCCAAACCAACTCGCCAAAGGTATCTTTGTCCGTTCACCTGGGCCACATACCCACAGACTCTCCTTGTACTATATTTTTAAAACTGGAACTATGAACTCCATCCATTTGCACTGTTCAGACATATATATGTATGTATGTAAAAATTATATATACACAAATTAGCTGCACGTATATACATATATATATATTTCTTTTTAAATTTCATATCGATGGCAGTATCTTTTTTAGCTTGTGTTTTTACACACCTTTCACTAGAATTCATGACTTCTCTCTTGCTCTCTTTATTTTGAAACAAACTTTAAAAAGGAAAAAAAAAATTACAGGGAAAATACCTCTCCTCATGAAGGACTCGAAAAAGTTTACAACCTGCTTGGGTTTTTTCCCCCTTTTTTTGTATTGAGTGAAGATTCTGGCTCACGGGTTGCCATAGAGTCTGAGGAGCAAGGTGCATAGTTTCTTTATCTTCCAAGAGGCTGCTGGGCAGTAGAAAGAATGTGTTTCTAAAGGGCAGCAAGACTGCAGCACTGCAGGGAGAGTCTAAAGACTTGGTGTGGTTTCTTGATTCCAAGACCGTTTTCCTGATCCATCTCTTTCTTCCACTCTTGGCTTTCTGGCCACCTTCCACATCTCCTACCTGCTTTCTGAGGGCCCCTTGTAAGCTTTTCCTTCAAGTAAACTAAATGGAGGGGAGGTGAGCTCAGGCAGTCATTGCCACAGGAACCCAAAACACTTCATGGTTATAATTTCCCATTTCCCTGTCTGTTTTGAAGCAGGAATCATACCAGGGACCAGAGTTAAGGATGATACCTTTAGGCACAAAGATTAGATTTGGGGGAAGGAAGAAATGCCCTATGTATATAAACTTTCCCTACTCCATTCCTGACCAGTAGCCACGCATAACTATTAGATCCTCTGTGACTTCCTTAAACGAGCAGTGTAGGAGAAGGTTATACTCGGGGTGGCTTGGAATGGGTCAGGGTCTGTGCCACCCAAGCCACAGCCCATACAAGCCAGCTGAGAACCAGGAAGGAGCAGCAGAAATACATTTGATTTGGGTTCTATCTCAGCTTTCAATTAAGAGGAGACTGAAGCAAAACCTTTGTTTACCTCAAAGAGCTCCTTATCTGACCTTGCAGTTTGCGCCAAGAGTTATATCCCAGGCTGTGATCACAGGCTGGGGCTAATGGGGGCAGGGCAATGTTCTGAGCCCCTGGGCTTAAGAACAGTGGTATCTGGAACCCTAGTTATGTTCTGATGCAACTGAAGCATGTCTTTGAGCCTTCTTTTCTTTTTCCCTTCTCCACTTTATCAAGAAAAGCCGCCGTAGGGTGGCGTATTTTGCTTTGTCTCACGGGAGACAACCATGGTAGGTTGTAGTGATTCCACTGAGCAGTGTTGGGTGGTTTCAAGTTCCCTTTTTTTGTAACTTGTTTTTGCAGATGGTGGTGAGGCACTCTTCTTCCTCTCTCACTCTGTTATCCTGACAGTAGCCCCAGCGGAGGGTGGGATCATATAGGACATCCCATCTTCCCTCCCCTTCTCCAAATCCTGGAGGAATTATAGAGTAGAAGATGTAAGAATGCTGAATATTTAAAGTTGAAGAGTGATCCCTGATTTGAAGGCTTTGATACAGATGAGCTGCTTTTGGCTTAAATGGATAATGAGCCAGAGGACTCTAGAAAGATGCATTGACTTCCCACTTAAAGATGCTGAAGAGGTTTGACATCAGCTTTATTAAAACTAAAAACAACAGCAATTTGTCCCTGTTCCCTCATGGTGGGAAAGGAGTGAACAAACCCAGAGTCCATACAGCTGCCCAAGTGCTGACCTCTGCATGTGACTTTGGGGGTGAGGCTGCTCACCCCCTCTGACATGGCTCTGGAGAGCATGAGGGTGCCCTGGGCAGTCAGCCCCTTGGCACAATCTGTTTAGGAACAGCCCCTTCTAGAGGCTGTACCAAAGTACCCTGCTGCACAAGGAGGAGCAGGAGGGAGACCTGGAGGACAGCCTTCTCCTCTTCCCGCCCAGCAGACCTGCCGTGGCAACAGGTCACTATGGCTGTGAGCCCCGTAGGTTCAAGCTCTTCTTTGCATGATGCAGTGTTAGTGTGACACTCCTCCCCCTGTGCTCTGCACTTCTCCCTCTTCCCTACCTTCCTTAGTCCTGGGTTCTGTCCAGGGAGGCTTCCTATCCAGTCTTCTTTTACAGTTTGTCTCTGGAAAATGGTGGGGGTTCCCCCTCCCCCCATGCTTTGCCCCAGCAGAGTCAACAGGATCTTTCTGGTCTCCCTTTGTCCCCTCTTCCACACTGTTTCAATTCTCTTTGGTAAAAACTCAGTTTTCTATGAATCTGGAGAAAATGCAGGCCCTGAGAAACCTGTCCGTGCAGAAAGGTTTCCTTGGGCCATGCTTTGGGCTCTCTGCTCTTTATGTTTTTATCCTCTCCATTTTTCTGCCCTCCCCTTGCCCTAGGACTGAGCTTGGCACAAGTGAGTGCTCAGGGCAGCTCCTAGGCCTGACAGAGCTCTCAGGGAGGAATTAGGTAAATGTTCAATATCTCCATGCCTGGCCCAGCTGGTTTCGTCCTTTAGTTACATACTGGTAGCTTTGGGTTATCCCCTCTTAGAGCTCCAAACCTAGTGCTCAGAGCAGCAGTGTAGGGCACTGACAGGTGGTGACGCCTCTCTCTTCTAGCAGAATCTGCCAACTTACAGACCTGGCTCCTAGGAGGCAGTTTCCTTAAAGGGAAATCGCCAGAGCCAGAGGGACTGCTGTGCCCTCCCTTTTCTGCATAGTGCTCTCTGGCTGGATTGACTCAGTAGTGGAAACAGTGCGGTCTGTTGTGCCAGCATACTGCTAGCTAGGTTCTTTCACCAGATTCACTGTGTCACATTAGCTTCCTTTGGGAGGAAGACTAGTTGAGTCCCTCATAGAGAACAGAGGTGGTGGGTGTGCTTTAGCCCCCCCATCTTCCAGTTCTGCCTGCTGTCTTCCTCTTCTCCTAAACCTGAGCACATCATGCCAGGCCTCACTCATACCAGAACAACATCAGCTTACTTGTCAGCAATAATCCAGGGTATATAGGAAGCTGAGGGCGCTGGGGAAGAGCAGAATTGAAGAGGGGGGTGACATGGGGTTGGAGGCATTCAGTCAACTGCTAAACTTGGACAATAGTTTTATATCATGCCCCCTTTTTAAGCCAGTGAGCTGGGCTTCAGTTTTCCCCAGGCCATGCACACTTTTAATTTATTTGAGAGAAACTCTAATTGTATTTTCACTGCAGTATCTTGTATTTTTTATTTGTGATTTAAGAAATGTGAAGAGAAAAATACACAGACACATAATGGCTAACAGTGTTTCTTTCATTCCTTGTTCTAGAGCTAACCACTCTAAAATTGTTTGGTAATGTCACTTAGTGTAATTACTTGTAACATATTCTTTTAAATAAATTGATTTATTGATGAAACTATTATTTTGTTTCCTAGACTACAAATCCTTTGGGTTATGTGGGAAGAAGCAAAGAGAGACCTTTGAGATCTGAGTTAAAATGGTCAGTCTGAAAATGGAAAGGAATATCCCACCATTTTTTCCATCATTAGTGAGGCAGTCTTTTGAGAGCAGGAGACAGAAAAGGGCAGTGAAAAGAAGCTCACAAAGCTCCTGGTAAATGTTGTCTCCAGTGCCTCCTCTAGAAAGCCCCCTTTCTCCTTCAGATCTCAGGTTGCCCAGAACCCACATGAACACCCACTGGACCCCTCCATTAGCCCTTGTGCAGAGCCCAGCAGAGAGGCCTGCGCAGATCTGGTCAAGCAATGTGGATATACTTCTTCATGTTTCAAGTTCTGAGGAGGCTGTTCTCAGGAGTCTGAACTGACAGGTGTATCTGACTCATGAGCACCAGCACAGTGCTGGGTGTCAGCCCGAGAACAAGGTAGTCCTCTGCCTTGCTTTTGCATTTTCAGGGGAGTCTCAGGTGCCACGCCTGATTACCCGCTGGTAAGAGTCCTGGCCCCTCTCAGTGCTGGAGTTCATGGGCTGAATCTGCTCTGTAAAGCTGGGTGTTTGTAAGGTAGGATGTTCTTGACTACTTCCATAACCCTTGACCCATGTGCTGCTGCTCCTTGATTGATAGCCACATGAGCAAGAGCTACATTTTGCTTGGCAGTTTGCAGAAAGATACTGTTCTGGCCTCATACACTCAGCCATTAGCAGTGACTGTTTAGTATCTGGTAGGGCAAAAGTTCTTTTCTTGGACAAGGCAAGGCTCTACAGAGGAGAAAGTAAATTCCAGAAGTTAAAGTTAACAAATATTTATTGAACGTGTACAAGCTGCAAGGCCTGGTGTTGGGTACAAAAGCAAAGAAACATCTTTACACTTCCGGGCTTGTAGAGGAAGGCAAGACGGGCCACGATGGGAGGAGCGGCCCAGAAAGCATCCATGCCGGAAACTAGAACAGAGGGAAGACCTTTGGAAGAAAGCAGTTAAACTCCTCATGAATAAAGTGGTGCTTTAGGTGACCTGTTTAGGGTGAGCAGGATTTCAGCAAGCTTCATTCAGCCATTATGTGTCCAATACAGTAATTGGGGATTTAGGATTGAAAAGACATGGGTGGGGAGAGGATCAGACCTGTTAGGATGAAAAATGAGTGTTTATTTCATTAGAACTTAGGCTATGTGTAGAAATAAAATGGAAGCCAACACTGTGAAGAACATTAATGCCAGAGTGAAGAGCGCTACATAAAATAATTGGAGTTTGCTGGGTGGTTGTTTTTTTTTTTTTTTTAACTCAACTGCAGTTCAGGAAGATTGGGGTTTCAGAATACATGCAGAAGGATCAGTTAGGAGACTGCTTTGGTTAATAAGTGGAAGCAGTGATAATGGAAAGGAAGAAAATGGGTATAGGAAAAATCATGGAAGTAAAACCTTTTATGATTTAGTAATTTTGAACGTGTATGAGAGCAGGAAATGACTCGTGTGGACAACTGGAAAATAGAAATAAGTGTTCAGGTGGGGGCAGACCTATCACTTTAGACCTATTATGATTTAGGCAAGGGTGGGAAATCTTTTTCTTTTTTTAAATTTTTTCTTACATCGTAGTCCCCATGGTTCTCTCTCCACCATCTCACCAGTGACCCATCCCTATATTCCTTGTGCTCATCCCTCTCATCTTGCCCCTCTAAAGGGTGGGAAGTCTAAATTTAGGTGTCCAGCAATCATTTTGAAATTATTTGCTAAGTACCTAATATTCTGGGCACTACTTAGGGTGATAGGGATACAGGGTAAGCAAGGCAGAGTGGGCCCAAAGAAGTAGCTACAAATGAATTTGTAGAATTCATGTCTCTAACTGGTCACAGCAGAGAAGGGGTGGAAGCCCGGACACTGATAAGTAGCTGCAGCCTTTGGTGGGTGAGAGCGGTAGAGAGGGAAACATAAATTAACACCGATTTGGGAAAGAACCAGCAGGGCTTTTTAGCTATACTGAACAAAACATGAGAAAAAAAGGTGTGATCCAAACTTTGCCTTGAGTGCAAACATAGCAGTGCTATTTTCTGATGAGGAAGACCAAGGGAGGAAATTGAGTTGGAGACTATAGGCTGGGAGAAGATACAATGTCTTAGGGGGAAAGGTTATTTCTGGGGAGCAGGGAGGTCACTGACTACTTGGTGAAATCCACTGTGGGAGAGAAGGCGTATCCTAGAGCCAGGAGCTTGTGTCAGGGCAAGCTCTCACATTTGGAGAAGAGAATAAGGCTTGACCATGATTGGGAACTCCTTGAATTACAAATAGAAGCAGCCAAGGCTATCAAAGGTTTCACGATTTTAGCAGGAAAAGTAAAAGACAAAGGGAAAGAGAAGCCCTAGACCTCAACCCAAAGGAAATGGAGATACCCTGTGTTTAAGCTCTAAAATAAAGAAGTGATGGGAATGCATTGAAGATTTATCTAGGGTCTCTCTTCCTACTGTATTCTCACCACGACAGCCTCCTGGGGGTTTGTCTATATGTCTGTTTACATTTTCATAACAAAGACTTCTTCCACTCCCTGCTATTAACCTGTCAGCTCCAACCTCCTACCTTGAGAACTTACTTTCTTGTCTCCTTACGGTGCCTTTAACACCTGAACAGTAATTTGATTGTTTTAGAAGAAACTGGTGCCGAGGTTTACATGGCTTGGTCTGAAGTTAAGGGTCCTGCTGATGTTGCCGGTTTTATAACTGAGGCTTCTGCTCAGAAGAGATGTTAGTGAACTTCTTTTGCTAACCCTCCTCCACATGCTTCCTACTATATTTGAAGCCAGTGTGATTGTGAGAAACCTATGTTCGTACAAGAAACAAGTTAGGCTCTTCCTTCTCTGTTTCAGATGGCTGTGTGCTTTCTGCAGTGAAAGGCTTTGAAGAGTCCTAGCCCAAAAGTTGTTTTGTTTCCTCCAAATACCCTTGTGTCTCTCCATCATCCCGGTTATTCAGCCTTACTTATCTCTACTGTTTCTCTGGAGAAAAAATGGCTGCAACTTTGTGGGGAAGGGAACTGCAGTGAGAAGAAACAGCTACTATTAGTCTGATGTGTGTGGAAGGGCTGCCACGCTGAGGGGGACTGCCTGACCCGGGAAGATGTCAGGATGGAGACTTAACGAGTCCTGCTCCTTCTAGCCCCCTCATGCCTGGAGAGGCCACCAGTCAGTCTGGGAGATGTCCTTTGGTTTAACACCCACCTTCTGTATCTTTGTCTTGATTGGGAGACTGTTCCAAGGCCATAGTGAGACAGCTCAAGGGAAAATGCAGAGATGAAATACCAACTCTTGTCCTTATTTATACTTCTTCCCCACCCCTTGACTTAAAACTGAGATTTCAGATGTGTGCTTGGCTAAGCATCCTGGCTGGATTCTCTTTCGAGTGCAGTCCTACCCTTGATCTTTACCAACCCAAGACATTCTGTCATGAAATGATATTCACAGATGAGTCTCCAGACTACTATCCAAGTTGCTTCTCCTTTTAACTTGCTATTTTGCATGTGGGACACACAGTTTAAAAGAAGGCAGTGGAACTGGGGTTCTACTTGTGGCCTGGAAGAACAACTCTGACCTGAGGCCGGATTGGGGCTGGAAGGTGAGGAAGTTACCAGTACTTAATCAGGGTAGGGTAGCAGGTAGCTGCCCAGAAGCAAATGACGTATGTGCTATGAAGTCAGAGCACCTGTGTGAACCCCTGAACCCAGCCCTGAAGCATTCCACAGAAAAGGTTCTAGGACCCCAACCACCACCATCTCCCCCTGCTGGAGGGGAGCTTCTATAGCCTGCCTGATTATTCTTGGGATTTGGCTGAGGTCAAAGGACAGGTAGTTGAGCCTGTGAGCAGAGGAGAGCATCCGGCTTGACAAACTGGCTCACTTGCAGTCCTTTCTTGGTGGCTTTTTGACTTAGGCGAAAGCCTTCATTTCTCTGCCCCACAGGGTTGTTGGGAGGTGAAATGAGGAAAAATGCAAAGGACCCAGAACAGAGTCACATATAGAATTAAGTGCCTAATAAATGCTGGTGTTAGCTCCCCGGATCCCCACTGGCTGGGTGTGGGGACCACTCACCACATGGACAAGGGCAAGGCTAAGGTCTGGAATGTGAGGCCACAATCCTCAGAGTCCAGAGAGAGGGGGCTGGATACTGGAGAGACGCCTGCTGACCTGCTTTTGTCCCTCTGCCGAGCTCTGCAGAGCATTCCAGTATTTAACCCCAACGAAGGTGGAAGAGTAGGATGATGCGTGGTGGTGCGTCTGGACACTGCTCTGAGGCAAAGGCTCGACCTACTGGTCGTTTTCTCCCCCAAAGCTCAATCTGCCTCCCTCCTCCTCCACCCAAGGTGCAGTCCCCTACCCTCCACTTGCAAGACTCTTGTTGGTGCTTTTAAACTTTTTCTTTATTTAGACAGAAAAGACCAACTCTTTAAAAGTAAAATGCAATAAATAAATAAGTTAAGCATAGAGAAGTGTCTGAAACTGACTCCCCAGTTGTCCCATACCTCTCCCACCCCCACCCCATTTCTTTTCCCTAAAACCTCTTCCTAAAGAAAAAGATCAGGTAATAAACCCCTTCAGCCCTCCCCACACCCCTCCTCCCAAATACCCAGTTACCCCCCAAAGCAAAGGGAGAAATCAAGAGAGAAAAGATCCAAGGGCAACATTGTCTAAACTCCCAGAAGAGAGATGGCAGTCCGGGCCAGGCCGGCTGGATAACGCACGGGTGGTGGTATTTACAGGAGGAGACCAGCAGAGACTGTAAACATTTTTAGGGGTTTGGGGTAGGTCTTTTCCTCATGAAAGGAGGAGGGTCTCTGTGGCTGACTGGCAGAGAGGCAGCCCTCAGGGCTCCCCCACACCCTCCTTAGAGGGGGCCCTTGGGGGAGGCAGTGAGTTTTAGGGCTGGGAGCCCAGGGTTTAGGGAGATCCTACTTATAGGTGAGGAGAGCAGGGAATGTGAGAACCAGCTTCTAAGAAACCCCAGGTGGGGAAGAGGCTGGGGCAAGGGTAGGTTGGGGAGTGTGTGGGAGGTCCCTGCTGCTCTCCTGGGGGCCCCCCTACACAGGTAAAACAGGCCCCCTGTGGGGCCGGGGCAAGTGCGAAAACTGGACTCAGAAGGCCCTTCAAGGAGCCCTAATAGAAGGCAGACACCCTGGCCCTCAAGCCTGTTCCTTGCTCCCTCACAAAAGCCAAAAGGGCACCTGGGAGGAAACAGGCCCTTCCGGGGAGGCAGGGTGATGGGAGTGGGGGTGTCCTGTGCCCCCAGGGCCATGAAGCAGCTTTTGCCCCAGAGCCCAGCCAAGGCCCAGGGCGCATGTGCAGAGAGGGCTGGGGCCAGTCGTGGGGAGAGGGGTGAAGTGCCCCTTCCTCCGGAGTCTCCAGACCTGTGAAGGAAGGAAACGGTGAAGCTGTGGGGAGCCGCTGCCCGTGCAGGTCCTGGGCTCCGGGTAGCTGATGAGGAGGGTAGGCTGGGGCTGCCTGAAGAAGGCAGGCCTCAGAAAGGCCTCGGTCTAAACAGAGTCATCTGGCCCCCCAGCCGTGGACAAAGGACTAAAGGACAGGGATGGAGGAGATCAAGAGAGGGGGCTGTGGATAGTACAAGAGACCAAAGGGTATCAGGAAGGAAATATTCACACAGCCCATGAGAAAAACAGACTGGAAGATAAGGAGTCAGGGACCAGAGAGGCAAAAATGAGACACCAGGCAGGCAGTGAGAGAAGGGCAGTGGATGAGGGCAAACACCTGGAGAAGGAGCAAGGCAGGTCTGCAAAGGGGAAGGCAGAGAGGTCAGGGAAGAGCCCTGGGCTGGGCTAAGGGACAGAGTCTTATGGGGCGAGGCCCCTAGCCCCTAGTGAGTGTTCTCATTCATTTTTAGAAAGGAGCGAAGAAAGCAAGAGAGAAGTGCACAGAACACAGACCACAGTCACCAACCACTGTTGACCAAGCACATCCCGCGAGCTGCCCCCGGCCCTGACTCTGGGCTGGGGGGCGCTTCCCTCCACGGCCCCCTCCCCAAAAAACAAACAATCGGCTCCAAAGACAACACGCTCGTTCCATGCAACTTACAGGGGCCCGGAGCAGGGGTCCGGGGATGGGGGCTTCGGCCGACAATGGACACGGGCCCTGGGCTGGGGGCCCCCAGGGTGGGGGGGAGTTAAGCAGCCAGGATTGGGGGGAAAGGGGGAGAAACAGAAAACGTGGGTATTGTTCTTGGGTTGTGTTTTTTTCAGGGGTTCGGTCCAAAGGAGATTAAACAACACAAAAGTCATCAAAGCCCACAGCTCTGTGGACATGAGGTTGGAGTGATGGAGAAGATGGGTTAAAGAGGGGCCTGTTTAGTGAAACTTGTAGGCAGTCCAGCATTTCAACCTCCTCCACCTGAACCAAAGCTGCTCCTGAGGGCCTCAGATTGTTCTGTGCTCAGTGAGTCCTGTGGGCCTCCTGCTATATGTGCACAATCGCCTGCAGCCTGGGCAGCGGGAACCTGATAGCCCCACCTCTCAGGAGGATAGATATTCCAGGAGCCAGTGATTCTAAGACCTCTAGCACTCTAAATCATCCCCATTACTCCCCAAACCCTACTCCACTATTCCACTGCAACCCAAAGGAAAACCAGAAAGAGAGACACAGAGACACATGAACATTGACCAGACAAACGAGACCAAATACTGGGGAAGATCTGGGGACACAGAGAGATACCACTAGCTCTGCCTGGGGGGGGCGGGGGGGCTGTTTATGCATGTGTATGTGAGAGAAGAGATGGGGATGGGGAGGAGAGTAAGGAAGGAGAAGGAATTGGATGACTGGAAACAGCTGAGGGAGCTGCTCCAGATTCCTGCCTCAAATGCCAAGTTGGGTGGGTGGGCACCCCTGAGGGTGGTGGATGAGAGGCAGGAGTGCCCTGAGTGAGGGCCCTGGCTACAGTGTGCTGGGGCTGCAAATGTCACAGGACGGGAGTAGGACCCACCTGGGGCCCTCAGTAGGGCCGGTTGGCATCCTTAGGCCGCTTTAGCTGGACTTTGAGGCGCTTCATGCCAATCTGGAAACCGTTCATGGCCTGGATGGCAGCCTGGGCGCTAGCCGGATTGTCGAAACTCACAAAGCCTGAGGTGAGAGGGGCATAAGGCCCAGGCCAATCCCACCTCACCTCACCTCCGGTGCTAAGGGTCAGGGACCGCTCTCTGGTTTTCCAGCAACCCCGTACTTCCTCCAGGTATCCCAAATGCCTGGAAAACTGCCTGGCACATAGTAGGCATCCAGTAAGTTAATGTATCCAGTCAGGCCACTCATATACACTAGGCCGTTCCTCTGGCATTTTTTCGTGGGCAGCCACTTCCTCAGCCTGGATAGCTGGGAACTTACTTTTTAAAAACACCACTTCCAGAACTACATGATTTCTGAGCAGGGAGGATGAGACATTCCCTTTCTCCCTGAATTAGTACCTTTCAAAGACATGAAAACGACTAAAACCCACCCCCGGGGCCTCCCTGGTGGCACAGGAGTTAAGTCACAGCACTAGGAAGCTATCTGCAGCCACTGCAGCAGGAGATCCCTGGTCAGGGAGGGGACCCACATGGTGCAGCAGACCTCTCCTGCCTCGCCCGCTGCTCCCCTCAGCAGTGTACTTTGGTAGATCTGCCTGTCTCTGGTGAATCCTCTCACACCCTGTACTTCTGATCTATACCCCTGTTCTTGTGTGCATAAATAAATCTTTAAAAAAAAAAAAAACCCACTCCCTTCTCAGCCTTCCTTTTGAGAGCGCCGAATCTTAACCACTAGACCACCAGGGAACCCTCAGCCTTCCTTTTGAAAGCCACGCATCCCCTAAGTTCCTGAACCTCTCCAACTTCATGGAGCTAGAGTCTGGTGAGTAAAGTGTGAGCTCCTGGAGGGAGGTATGGGCCCAGGCAGCAGCCAGGATACAGGATGTGTTACAAACTGCTCTTTAGGACTCTTGGGCAATCTGGATTTCAAAAATGGGGCCCAGTGTGCCCCCAAGTACCTTCAAATGGATCAGACCTTGTTCTGACTTGAAGTTTGGTCCAAATGGGCCTTATTTTATCTTCTGATTCCTCATATTCTTACCAAAGCACTTGCTCTGATTGGTGGCCCGATCAACAAAGACTTTGGCTGAGATGACGTGGCCAAACGGGACAAACATCTGGAGGATCTCTGAGTCCGTGAACTCCTGGGGCAGGTGGTAGATGAAGATGTTGCAGCCGTCAGGGCCTGGGTATTGACAGACAAAAAGGAGAGCTGGCGTGGGGGAGGCCAACTTGAAGAGCAGGTGTCCTGTGCAGAGCAGGCCCCTGGAGGACCACCAATCCCAGCCCCCAACACGCAGGCCAGGGTGCTGGCCACCTCCTCCCCTCCCCGCTCATCCCCACATGGGGATTGAGCTGGGCATGGGATGGGGGACAGGGAGTTCCCAGCAGCGACAGGGACACTCCTATCCCTAAAGACTCAGCTGGTAGGACCCTGCCCAGGGCACACCTTCCCGTTGCTGCTGCTGCTGCTGCTGTTGCTGCTGCTGCTGCTGTTGCTGCTGCTGAGGGGGAGGCGGGGGCTGCTGGGCGACCAAGGCAGGAGGTTGGGGAAACGCAGGCGCAACCAGGCTGTAGGCTGCCGGGTAAGCTGCTGGAGTGGGAAGAACAGGGAGCACTGATGGGGCTGCTGAGATTCCCGCCCAGGCTCTCCACCCTGGATCCCCTCCCTAGCCCTGGCCAGTGGAGTGAGAGGGGCTGAGTGGAGTCAGAGGAGCTGTCTCACACCCTGGGTGCCCACGCAGCCACCCACCTGGAGAGTGCTGGTGGGCCCCCTCACCTGTGTAGTGCTGCATCCCAGCATAGGCCTGCTGCAGGGGGTCCACGGGGGCAGCGGGGCTCTGAGCTGGGGAGAACAGCACAGACCAGCTGTGAGGCGGGGGGCGCTCGCATGCAGCTGGGAGCTCCAGCAGAGCCTTGTTAGGGCACGGGGTGTGAAATGAGAGGTGAAAATGCACAGAACAGGGGCAGGAGGGGAGCCTGGCATCAGCAAGATTTGAGTCTGTGCCTGGCTGTGCTACCCCGGACAAGTCACTCGCCTGTAAGCCTCAGCTCCCTGGCTGAGAATGGGAAGGAGCACCCCTGCCCAGGATGACAGAGCAGGAGAAAGCGCCTTATAATGGAAGCCTGGAGAGGGAAGATGTGCCACGGATGCTCGAAATGGGAGTGGTATCTCGGATGGTTGCTGGGGAGAGGGGTGGGCAGGCAGAGAACCCCACCTGGGTAGGGGTGAACCCCATTGGGATACAGAGCATCAGGGGCAGGCTGCCCAGTGGGCTGGGTGGGCACCGGGCTGTAGCCGTTGACGCCCAGGGCAGCAGGGATTGCAGAGACGGGCGTGGCAGCGATGGCAGGAGGGGTGCTGGTTCCTGGGAAGGAGAAAGCAACAGACAGAGCAGAGAAGCACGCACACACACACACACACGCAGAGAGCTGGTCAGCAAGTCTGAGGGCAGAGGGAAGAAGCAGGCTACACTCTGACCCGGGTGTCCCTCCAGGACCCAAGGGCTGCCCTGGGCACTGCCCTGTGCCCCACCCCACCACGTGGTAGTGCTAGACCCACCCCATTCACACCTTCCCCAGCCCAGACTGGTCTGACCTTACCTGAGGACGGGGTGATGGGAGTGGCTATGAGGCCATTGGCATTGATGGCGGCCATGTGCTGCATCTGCACGGCAGCCATGGTGGCCATGGGGCTGAGGTAGGCACTGTGAGCCGCTACCAGGGCCGCCTGCTGCTGCATCAGCTGGGGGGCAAGGGGAGAGGAGAATGGGGCTGTGCTCGCAGACCCTGGCCTGGCTCCCCTCCCAACCTTGGGCCTCTGTATTGGGAGGGTGGGGGCAAGGCCCAAGGGGCAGGAGGAGAAAAGGGGGCGCAGAGAGGGTGTGCTCACGGCCTGGGTGTAGGCGCTGTAGGCTCCGAACTGGAGGGCAATGGGGCTGAACATGCCCAGCTGGGTAGCCACCTGCTGCATCCGGCGGAGACCTCGCTCCTTCTCCGTATCAGCAAACTTAACCACCAGGCTGGACGAGGCACCCTGGATAAGGGGCCCATATGCATCAGAGGGACAGAGCCAGGTCTCTCCACCCCAGGATCCTCAGGCCCTGGGCCTCTCTACCTCTAGGCATGGCTTGGCCCCTTTGGGAGGGCAGCCACATTGCCCCTCTGTCCATCCCACCCTCCCCATGCCAGGATGTACAAGAGGCGAGAAAGTGTAGAGAAGCGTAAAGGAGCGAGCTTGAAAGGGGAGGTCAGTGGGAATGCAAAAGGCATCCCTAGCTTCTTGGGAAGGATTAAGTGCCAGAAATCATCACCAGGGAGATCAAGTGCACAAAGGTTTGAGCTCAGGCTGGTCTTGCCTTGTCGCTGCCCCAACCTGTATCCTGACTCCTAACCCCAGGCCCCAATTCTCACTTGGGATACATACAGCCTCAAATTTTAATACAAGCCTGAGCCAAACACAAATCAACTCGGAACATCTGCAAGGACTGTAGAATTCTAGAATGTAGATGCAGTTCTCCCTCCGATGCTGTTTTCTTTCGACCAAGTCCCTGCTCAGTGCTGGCCCAGTGTCTGCTGGAACTCCCCTCCTCCAGAGCCAGCTTGCTGTACTCAGAGGCGTGCTGGCCAGGGGGCACTCCATGCGTGCAGGTGACCCTCTGCTAATGTTCAGGGCAGAAGAATAGATGCAGGGTCTGTGGGGTTTCTAAACAGGTATCCTGATGCCCCAATGTGGGTGGGGGGTACGGGAATGTGGGAGATAAAGGACAGGGCTGAGGCCTGAGGGCCAGGGAAGGCAGGAGCAGAGGGAGAGGGCATGGGGGCTGAAAATGAGGGAGAGGGATAGAGGACAGAGGTAGGGAAATGTTACTCGAAATATAAGGCATCCCTAAGAGGCTTGATTCTTCTGACAGCAAGTTCTTTATGAATAAATGCAAAGACCCAGTGAGGAATAGACTACCCCCTCTGAACCAGGGCTGTGGTGGGCCAGGCAGAGCTGGGAGGCCTAAGACCAGGGGAGTGGGCTCACCGGCAGGGTCCGGCTGCTGTGAAGGGTGTTTATGGCCGCCTGGGCCTCGGCGTGGGTCTGGAACTTTACGAAGGCGCAGCCTAGAGGAGTCAGAAGGGAGGAGGAGAGGGTGGGAGCCTACCCTTGAGGGCTCCCAGTCTCCTTTGCCCAGGGAACTGATGGGCGAAGGGTCAAGAGACCAGAGAGCTCAGGTCGGGGGAGGCAGCAATGGGGGAGGGGGTCAGCGCAGAGGGGTTTAGCTGTGGTGACTGGGTGCTGATACTGAGGGGCTTCACAGTACGGGAGGATCGCAGGGATGGAGGGGCAGAGCAGGCTACCTTTGCTGGTTCCATCAGGCCCCCGGAGCACAGTGCACTCGTCTATGGTCCCAAAAGGTTCGAACATCTTCCGAACATCCTCATCTGTCTGCTGCTTCCCTAGCATCCCCACAAAGAGCTTCCGGTCTTCTGGGGAAGGGGGTGCGGTGGTAGGGCAAAGAAGAAGGAGCATCTTTAGGGCCTCTTGCTGTTCTCCCAGCCTTGTCCTGCTGGACTGGCAGGAGCCCTGTCCCCTCACCTCCAGCTCTTCCTGGAGCTCCAGACACTCCCCTCACTGTGGGCACCAAGGGCTTTGGGGTGAAAGGGGTGCGGATCAGGAGGTGGGGTACCTTACTCCACCACAGACCTCAGTTTTTCCATTTCAGTAATGGGTAGGGTAACATCCCCTCTGGCCACCCCAACTTCTTGGCCCACCTTGACTGGGAACCCTTGAGATTTTCAGACTTCCTCTCTCAAGAAAGCTGCCCTGAGCCACTCCAGGCTCTGGGCCCGCGGGCATAGGGAGAGGGACAGAATCCAAAGGTAAAGAACCTACCTCCTCGGCTCTCGCTGTCGGCTGGCTTGACCTGGATCGGCCTGTTCATCTAAAGGAGAGAAGAGAAGGCAACTGTGGGGACCTCCTCTGAACAACCCAAGAGCCCTCCCCAGGCCAGGACCTGCAGGGAGGTTAGAGAAAAGCCAGGCCCAAGGAGTCACCCTAACCCTCTGTTTCGGCTGGGGAGGTGGGACCTAATCTTGTGAAGGGTTAGAGGCAGTGGAGGAAGGAGGTAGGAGTGCATGCTCATGGGGCGCACTCCAGGCTCAGATGGGGTACCAGGACACTTGATCAGGGACAGGTGCTGCTCTCCTTAGAGGGACAATAGGACCCTGGTCCTGAGATAGAGTCAAGTCCAGGGGCAATTTAACAAGAGCTGCCTCAATTCTACAGAGCAGAAGCAACGGAGGCCATCCCATCAAGAAGCCCTAGGGAAGACTCCAGACTGAGGGAGATGCCACAAATGCCCCAACTTCCCTCTGACCTCTAGAGGTGTGTCTGCCTCTCCTTCTGCCCCCCTACACCCCTTGACCCCAGGGGGAAGGCACTCGGGCAGCACAAAGGGAGCAGATGCCCAGTCTCCGTGGCAACGGGAGAATACGCGCCATGGCAACCGCCCACTCAGCCTGATTTATCCGTCCCCGTCGCCCTGGCGACCGTGGTGACGTCATCACTCCTGCTCCACACACCCAAAGAAGGAGTGGGGAGGGGAGGGTGAGAGGGTATGGGGGTTTGGAAGATTTGGTGGGGGCTGGGAGGTGGGGGAGGGGCCCCGGGGAGCTTCCAGATTCTGAAGGGAGGGACTGAGCAGGCCCTCCAGAGACCGCAGTGCCCTTCTCTGCCTTCCTCCTCCACATCAAATCCTCCTGCTTCACTGGGAGACAAGCGCTAAAGGAGGAGTCGCTGTCCCGTGCTCTTTTGAGAGTCTCCCTGAACCCGGAAGTCCTCCTGAGCGCTCCCCTCTCCCCTACTCCTGCAGTGTCTCCCTTTGTTCAGCCTCCTGTGGAAACGCAAGCATCCCAGTCCCGCTCAGGCTCTTGTCTGGTGAGCGACTTGGAAGGGACTCCTGCAGGTTGATTTCCTTAACTACGTGTGGTGCGTAGCACCTTAGGAGAGGGAAGGGAAGGATACTTGTCGGAATATATTCTGCTACTGAGAAGTTTGACCACTTAATCTGAGGGTGGGGAATTCCTAGTTCCTGTGAGCGAAAATAAATAAAAGAAATCGTTCATCTCATCTGCCTTCTGATGGTGGGATTAAAACTATCCTCAGGAAAAGCACTAGGGGTCAGGACACCTGGGACACCCCAGTTGGGTGATTTTAGAGAAATCACTTCTGTCTGCTGGGCCTCAGCTTCTTCATCTGTAAAGTGGGATGGGGATAAATCAGGCCAACTCCAGTCAGGTTCCCCTCAGTTCTAGCGTTCTGGGGTCTTGAGACCTTGTGTGTCATCATGTAACACAGAAGTGAGGAAATGACAGCTGCCCCCAACTTCTTCTCACACTGGATCCTCTTCCTAGGATCGGTATGCTTGGACTCTGCTGATACAGTATTCTCAACCCTGGGTCAGGTCTAAGCCAGCTCAATGGACCCTCCTTTCCTGTTTCCACCTTCCTCCCAATCTCTGGATCTGAGAGCAGCTGGTGGGGGAGGGAGAGTAACCCTCATACAAATCCTGCAGCCCATGGGCTCCAGCTTTATCCTCCACCAATCTGGGATTATCCCATTCTCAGCTCAATCTCTTCAGGACTCAGGAGAGAGAGAGAGAGAGAGAGAGGCAAGAGTGGAGGTCAGATGTTCAGAACCCTTTCTCTTTCTCTCATGTACTCCAGCCAAATAATCAGGAAGTTCCCCACAGGCACCCCAGCAGTCAGCATCCCCACAAGAAGTAGAAAAGAACCAGGGGTGCAGCAATGGGGATTTCTTTTACTAGGCATTAACCCCTTCCCAATCAATAACCTCCAGGGGATTCACTTTTCTAGTGGGATGGGGGAATCAAGGATCCAGAGAGAATGGATGCTGTTCCCTCTCTGCATAGGCTCCAGGCACAAAAATAGCATATCAATAAATATCCACAGCTGATATAGATTCACACAAAGACACACAAATGTGCGGACCACAGCACACACCGCAGAGACAGAAGGATCCCCCGCGCTCCCTCAGAGCCAGCCTCCCTCCGTGGCCCCCAGTGCCACATCCCCAGCCTCCCCTTCTCGACCTGGCACTTCCTGTGGGAAGCTCAGTCTTTGTTAGTTCAGTTCGGGCACACCTGCCCCCTCCCCTGAGTCCAGCTGGGCCCTGTTTACCTGGCAACCAGGCGCCAGGCGCCTCTCTTCCCTAGCTACCACCCGCCAGGTGATAAGTTCTCCCAAGGGCCTCCCAAAGAAGAAGGGGCTATTTATACTCCAAGTAACCCTGAGACCCCTCACCATCACAGTCACTTGTAAGGTCCACATCCTTCTCACCAGTGGCAGAGCCCACTGCCAGGACATGCTTGTTAGCCCCACAAAATCTAATTCTCCTGGGGGCTCAGGCCCCCTCCACACAGAAGTCCTCACCGTGGACCAGAACCCACCTGCCCAATAGCACTCTGTCAGGAGGCCCATGTCCTCAGAGTGGGATTTAGGAGGGGAGCAGTGAGCCATGGGGGTGTCCCTCACACACTGCCTCTGAGCAGCCACGCCCTGCTCTCAGGAAGAATCTACAGACCGATGCCCAACCCTGCCTGGAAACTCGGGGGTGAGGACATGGGGGGAAAGGAAATGGGCCTCACAGTCACAGCCCAGTGTCCCCCCCTCCATCCTTTCCCTCTACTGCGTAAGGCATCTCCCTCAGGTGGTGACATCTCCCAGATTCTGAGTGACAGGGATGGGGAGGAAGAAGGGAGGGTCAAATATCCCTGGCTAAAAAAGACACCGATAGGACATGGCAGTTAGACGGTAAGAAGAACTTCCCACAGAGTTGGCACACTATGCACACACATACACACATGTACACACAGACTCGCACACTGAGTGGCTACCTGAGGAAGAACAATCTGCCAGAGGGAAGGCAGGTGGCAGGAGAAAAGAGCTGGGGTACAGAGGGTCAGGCAGAGCTTGGTCACAGACACCTAGTCTGTCCTGGTCTGTTCCCTTGAATTCTTTCCCACCTCCAAAGGGGAGTGGGGTCCACCATGAATGGTGGAACCCTTCATTTTTTAGGTTTTTTTGGGCCTCTCTGGATTCTGTCCCTTGGGGTAAGGGCCGAAGTGGAAGCTTGGGGCCATCTAGGCGCTCTGGGGCAGGGCTAGACAATCATTAACGGGTACCCTTCTCCCTCACCTCCTACCCTAAGTCTTACTTCCTCAGGAAGCGGAGGTGGTACTTTCCACACCCAGGATGGAGTCCTGTCTGAGTGCACGGGCAGGTGGAGGGGGACAGACTCAAGACAGATACCCTGGGGCTGCAGACCCTGGGTCTCATGCCCCCAGCCCGTCTCACTCACCTAAATCCCCACTCCAATGTCCTCTTTGCTCTGCCTTACCCCACCCCATCTTGTGGGGCTCTGAGTGATAAGGAGACAACAGAAAAAGACAGAAACAGCAATGGAGATGAAAACTTGATTTTCAAGGGATCTCTATGGAGAAAAAGGAAGGAAGGAGGGTTGTGATGTGATGTGATGAGAAGCAGGCTTCCCAGAGAGGTGTGTGCCCACGCCCTTGCCCCCACCAGCACCCACACCCACTCCTGCACTCAACCCATGTGTGTCTGCAATCCCTGGCCTGCTCACACAGGCTGTGGCTCCTCAACTCTGGGCCAGGGCTGTTCCGGACATCTTCAGGGACTGGGATCAGAGAGGGGGACGGGGAGTTGGATTTACTTCCTGAGAGGGTGACAGACCTCTGCAGGGTTTGAAGTTAGGGATATTTGAAACAGTCCTAATCTTCCTAGGTCCCCACCCTCTTTCCCCACCTGTCTTATTTATTTCCCTCCCAGGAAGAGATAGAGCATCAGCCTCCTCCCCCATCTCCCATGTGAAGGAAAGGGTTGAGGCTGTGACAGGTGTGTCTCCTGCACCCAGATATGTGCTCAGCAAATATTTGTTGATGGGAGGGATGGAGCCAGCTCTATGAAAGTACTTCCTGGTGTTCACAATGTGCGAAGACAACAGAAGCAAGTAAAGAGAAAGGGAATGGCCCATCCTTGCCCCCTAGGTTGTGGGGTCGGTGGCAGTCTAAGATCTATTCCTCGCCTTGGTTGCCATTCAGGCCGCCAGGCTGGCTGAGAAGGGACAAAGAACTCTGACCCCACAGGAAGGAGGCCTCCCCAGTCTCCCTGGGTGCATTTGGTGGAGTCAGTCTGATCCCCCACAGTAATGTCTGCCCTGCCCTTGTTCAGCCCATCTCACTCCCAGTCCAGGCCCCATCAGGCCCTGATCCCCCCGATACACAATGGCCCCATTCCCACACTCTTTCAGGGAGACACAGTGTGAGCCTGTTCAAGCTGAGAAGCCAACCCCAAGATGCCAGTCTGACAGGCTCCAGCTGCCCATCTCAGGCCACAGGAACCTCTCCTCACAGCAACACTTCCTCCCCAGAGTCCCAAGAGAGGTTCATTCCACCCCATATGGATGTCCAAAGCCTACCCCAGGCCCACAACCAGTCAATCCTGCCCTCTATGTTCTGCCCCATGGGCAGTTTGGACAGTAGGGAATGGGGCTGCGGCTGCTCCTTGCAAGGGTCACATTTACTCTGCTAATCCTGTCTCCCTTCTCTCCAGGTAGGAAGAAATGCATCTACAGCAAGAAAGAGGGATACTAGAAGGAGAGAGGGACTACCTGGTGAGGATGGGAGGTGGAAAGTATGCTCAGTGTCTTGGGAAGGCGGTGAGCCCCCTGCCCCTTCTAAGGCCCTTCTCAGCCCCCGGGCCTTGGAAAGGCCGGGACTCACCCCTGGAAGCGTCTTCTGTTCGTGCAGGGCGCTCTGGGCCTTCAGGGCTGAATCGCGGGCACAGTATGTCAGGAAGGCACATCCTGAGGAGGGCCGGGGGGCAGAGAGAGACCGGGGTGGGGGTGAGTCCCCGGCCTACCCTCCCTAAAAGGCTTCCCCCCGTAAGACTGAGGCCTGGGAAACTGTCCCTTCTCACCCCCTTCTGCCTGCTGGGGTGGTTGGTGTCTGGGAGAGGGTAGACATCTGTCCCAGGGAGCCTGGGGCAGAGACCCAGGGACCAGGAGACTTAAATGGAGGTGGTGATGGAAGCAGGCGGAAGCTGGGGCTGTCAGGAGATGGGGCTTTGTGTGGGGGAGGAGAAGGGGCATGTGATCACCAGACAAGTATGTAGTGTGGTTTTCTCTCCTCCTTAGCTGGTCTCCTTTCCCATTCTCCTCCACCTCCACTTCCCTCCATCTTGGTCATCATCATCCCGCTCCTCTCACATTTTTTTCTGTTTCCCCATCTCCCCCCAACTCCATGAGAGGCAGGTGGAGGGTGAAGTGGAATAGAGGTGAAGGAAAGGGAAGAGCAGTTAGCTGGCAGTCCCTGGGCTGATGGGGGCGGGGGGCAGGTGGTCCCTCCGATCCTCCTCCCTTTACTCCCACCCAGAACCTGGATCCTTCAAGTGCTCCCCTGGTTCTGACCCTGCTTAGCCTCAGCCCTGGTGCCTCCTCCCAACACCCCCAGATCTCTTAACTTTCCAAGTCCCCCACACTTCCCAGGTCTTTACCAACCTCTGTCCTTCACATCCAGCTTCTCAGGTCCCTCTTCCTGGAGCTTCCCTGCCCAGTCCTGTCCATTCTTTCCAGGTTGAGCCCCTGAGCCTGTTCCAACTCCCATCCTACTAGTATTCTGGGCTAGTAAGAGTCTCTGTACACAAGTGTGCGTGCGTGCGCACACAGACACACACACACACACTCACACACACTCACCTGCCTAGCTCCTGATCTCCCAAACCAGCGCTCTTATCCCTCCACGCTTCGTTGAGTTCATCCACAACACCCCTTCCTCATCTCTGGGATCCAGGTCTCTGCAACCCCTTAACAACTCTTCCCTCAAGGAGGCCCTTCTCATTCCTCCCTCTGGAATCTCCTGGTCATCCTGACTGAGTTCTTTTCTAGCTCCTTCATGCACACTCCCAGCTCCTGAACTCTTTTCCTTCTAGATTGGCTCTTTTCGGCCACTCTGTCCTTCCAGCCTGTTTCCCCCCTCTTCCCAGTCCACCCCTTGAAGCCTCTCCAGCCTGGCCTGACCCCTCACCCTTGTGCAGCCCGGTGTACTTGTCCTTGATGACAGTCAGCTCGAAGATCCGCCCGAACTGTTCGAAGATGGGCTTCAGGTCCTTTTCCTCCAGATGCCTCGGGATCTGCCCCACAAACAGCTTGATGGCATCCGGCTCCTTCATTGGGGCGGCCCAGAAGGAGGGGCCGTGGGGAGCAGGGAGAGGCCCAAAGGCCAGGGGGAGCTGCCTAGCAAGTAGGCAAGCAGTGGGGGCCAGGGGCCCAGCTGGGGCTGGCTTTCCCTTTGGCCCCCAATCCCGGTGCTGAGTAGAAGGGGCAGCTCTTCACACAAAGGAGGCCCAGGGAGTTGAGGGTGAGGGGTCAGGGGTCTAGGCAGACACTGTCATGCCACCAGGGGGCATAGCCCAAACAACGATCTCCCTCCCAGTGATCTGGCAAATATCCCAGGATGGGGGCAATGTGACCAAAATCTGGAGGGTTAGGGGGTTAGCAGAAGTGCTGGGCACTGGGATTTGAGATAAGAGCTGGAGGTGGAGAAAAGGGCTTGAGGAAGGAGATGGGAAAGGAGGCCGAGGGGTTAGGGCCTGGTAGGGTTGCCAGCAGCGTCGGGGTGGGGGAGGGTGGGGGGGCACTCCTGATGTGGGGCAGGTGGAGCTCTCGTTGGCTTCCCCAGGAGGACACCTCCCCTGTGGCTGATCCTTCTGCTGGGTCCGAAGATCCCTGATGCCAGATGCTTGATCTCTGATGGCGGCAGGGCTCCGGGGGTCCCTTTGGCCCTGCCGCCCCCCTTCAGGTCCTCCCCTTAGCCCCCCCCCCCCCCCNGATCCCTGATGCCAGATGCTTGATCTCTGATGGCGGCAGGGCTCCGGGGGTCCCTTTGGCCCTGCCGCCCCCCTTCAGGTCCTCCCCTTAGCCCCCCTCCCACCCCCACCCCAGTCCCCGGGCCTGGGCTGCTGCTGGCTGCTCCCGCTGCTGGGGCTGCCTGCTTTCCCGGTCACCTGGGTCCCGGAGCTCTGCTCTCCGGCCGTGCTCTCCTCAACAAAAACCTCCCCCCTCCACACCCCCCTCCCCACTCCCACCTCCTTTCCCCTGACATCAGTGATGTCAGTCTCAGGGGTAGAATACAAATTCTCTACCCTGGAGAGGGACGCACAATCCAGACAAGAGCCACGCCCTCTTTATCTCCTTCCTCCCGGACTCCCTTCCCGCCCCCAGAAGAGCAGCTGGTCCTGTTGATAATAACCCTTCCCCCATCTCACTCCTCAATCAGGAGTTGGGCAAGGCACTAAGATGGAGAATTTATAGAGGAGCCCTAAAGTGGGGTCCATTGTTCCGGGGGCTGGAGCTGTCCCCGGTGCTGGAAAAGAAGACCCAGGAGAGGAGAGTTGGGGGGAGCAAAAGAGGGGTGCCAGGAGGAAAGAGTGGGGAACCAAGGAAGGAAACTCGGGGTGGGGATTGGCTTAGGAACAGTTGGGCAGGTTAGGGTGGGGGGAAGGAGAGAGGTGTAGCTGGGAGGGAAGCAGGTCACAGAGCCTGGGGGAAAAGGGCAGAGGGACCCAGAAAGGCAAGAGGGTGGGGCGGGGAAGGGGAGAGCAGGGCAAGATGAGTTCAGAGAGAAAATTGCATTTTTCAGAAAAGGAGCCAAGAAAAACTATGTCTTGCTGGCATTTGCCGACTCCCCCTTCTCGCCCTCTGGGGGGTTTGTGTGCATAAGCGTGTGGGCGGGGAGGCTGTGGTGACAGCGGGAGCTCTCACTTGTAAGTGCCTGGAAGACCAGGACACTGTTTAATTCAGCATTCACTGTTCACAGTGTCTAGCACAGTGTCTTACTCCTACATAGTAGGTGCTTAACAAATATTTCTGGAATAGAGAGTTGATGCAAAGAACCTCTGACAACAGTGAGTTCCTGACTCCTTCAGTGGAAACAACCACAGCTGTCAAGTTCCCCTCTAGCACAGAAGAAACCCAATTACTCCTCCCTTTGCTCCCCACCACTCCCCCCCACTGAAGGGTGGGGAAGCACATTGGGGGACTATTACTCCCCTAAGCAACTATATGTCTATTGATGATAGCTTCGCTCCATAAGCTCAGAGGAGCTTGACTACGTCTGTGCACTGGCCTCTCAGCCTCCCCATGCCCCCCAAGCATGAAGTACCATTGACATCAAACCCCCCTCCCCCACAGGCAGTTCTTGCCTTGCATCAGGGCTCACAACTGTTGCAGGACACCCTGCCTACTGTCATTCTTCTCCCAAGAGGGGGACACCCTCCACAGAATGCGTTCCAACCAATCTCAGCGGCCCTACTGGTCAGCTGTCATGACCCCTAGCCTGGTCTTCTGGAAGGAAAGTAATAGTGCTCAGGTAGCACTTACAATGTCCCAGGCACTGTCCCAAGTGCTCTATGTTTATTAACTTCTTTAACCTTCAGCATTACTGTGATGTAGTTTCTATCATTATCTCTACATAAAGATGAGGAAACCAAGGCACAGACTCACCTAATGTCACAGCTAGAAGGAGGTCTTGCCAAGTGTGGAGCCCTGGGCAGTCTGGCTTTATCTGAGCCTGTAAGTCTAACTCCCACAGCAAACGCTCCACTTGGGAATGGGAGAAGTGATTAAGCATGGCCTTTCTTCTTCTTGTGTCTTCATTTGAGTCCTATTGAGAGATGTCCTTGTTACTAGGTGATATCCTATTGGCCACCTTCCATCCTTCCTTAGCTTGGATTTCTATGGCCTGAAATCAGATGTTGACAGGTGTGTGCGCTTGTGTGTAGACATGATTGTTCTTCATCCCATGGATGCCCCAGCAGGGTCCACTAAGTTGGGAGGGTGGGAGAAAGTATGTGTTGAGGAGTCAGAGTATGTGATGGCAGTGCCAGGGACTTGAGTGCAAACACATCTAGAAAGTAACTTTCCACTGACCCACCCTGCCCCCACTGCTCTTCTTTTTGCTTCTAATCTGATCTTGGTATTTATGGAGATGCTAAACAGATCACGCCCTCTGAGGATGGAGCCTAGGAAGACCCCACGGCCCTGTTGATCTCATTACTCTGTGTCTTGTCAGCAGATCTGCCGCCCTGCTGCTCATTCAGGCTTCGGGCTAATCATATTAATTGAAATATTAAACATTCACAAAAATGAATTATAATGAACTCCCCTTGCTCTTCCTCCAAGCCAGCAATTGGGGAGACAGCTGCCGGCAGCAAAACACCTCTAATTCTTGGCTTAGTCTGTAGTCCCCAGATGGAAGGTTTGTCTTCAGAAGAAGCAGAATTTAGGCAAGAGGTGGGAGCTCTGGCAGGCCCTCCCTACTGGATGGCTCTGGGCACATCTCTGTTTTCCTTCAGGCCATGGAAGGGGAGCCCTCTGAAGTCCAGCCTGGGGGAAAACACCCTATGACTCAGAGGTCCATTCTGGGGAGTTGCTCTCCAAGCAGAAATGAAACTTCAGAGCCCAACTTCCTCTAAGGTACTTTGTCTGCCCTCCATGTCTAACCTCACCCTTCCTATTATTCCTCTGAACTCCAAGTTAGGCTGCCCTACAAAAGAAAGATTACTGACTTTATAAAGGGAGAGCTCTACTCTTGGTTTTAGATTTTTTAGAAATGAGAAATGCTGAATAATTGGGGTATTTTTCAGAAAGGGCAAAATGTAATGGTGGGATGTGTGGGCAGGGTGGCTGGGCACCAAATCCTTGTTGGCCTGACTAATAGAGAACAGAGTGAAGACATCTGTGGCAAAATCTATGCGTGTGCACAAATAATTGATTATATAAACTTCCTTCCCTCAAGTGGCTTTTACCTCACGTGGAGAGGTAAGACTGGCCAACACTGCAAGCAATAGTGAGTACAAGACACTGGTAAGAAAATAAAAGTAGCCTCTCTTATTTACACATGCAGTTTTTGGGTCTTGGGTTAATGGGTGTGATTGGTCAGAAAAGGCTTGCTTGATTCTCAAAGCACAAGAAGATCATGAACTAGCAAGAGAACATTCACTCCTATTCTGCATGGGGTGAGAGGGATGAGGGAAGAGTGCACAGACGTTCCTCCTTGTGTGTGTGCACGTGTAGAACAGCACTACTTAAAAAGGAAAGAAAAAGTGAAATTCAATTTAAAATTTTTTAGAAGATTTATTTATGCATTTAAGAATTGGGGTACAGGCCAGAGGTGGAAGGGGGTAAGAGGATTCACCAGAGAGAGAGTGGGGAGCAGAACAGACAGATCTACCAAAGTACACTGCTAAGGGGAGCAGTGGGTAAGGCGAGAGGTCTGCTGTGCCATGTGGGTCACTTCCCTGACCTACGGGGATTGAACTCATGCTACCGTGGCTGTGGATGCCTCACAGTGAAATGCCCAATCTCTTATGCCACCAGGGAGGGCCCTCGATTTAACATTTTAACTGATATTTCAAAATACTATGCAACATGATTACATATTATATGCAACTTAGTCAACATGTTGTATTCAATATGTAGATTATTAATGAGGTAGTTTACCTTTTTCTATACAAGTTCTCAAGATCCAGTGTGTATTCCACTCTTAGGGTACATCTGACTCTTAGAGACACATTCCAAAGACTCAGTAGCCACAGGGAGCTCATGGTGACCATCCTGCTCTAGAGGATCCCCTACTTTTTTCTCTGAGGGGGTGGAGGAGTGAGAAGAGAAGGCCTTGACCTCCAGGAACTATCCACTCTGGTTAACCTCTGCTCCTGTTTGAAAAACAAACAAACAAAAAAAGCACTCTGACAGATGGCAGCTTATCTATCTCTCACTCTGTTAGAGCTCTCGCCTAAAAAATAAACAACCAAAATAATTACTAATGCAGATGGGGTCCCTGGGATGCAGCCTGTAGCCCACTACCTAATCTACCTCTTGTGTGTTTTTCCCAGCTTGGGAACTGCCAACATTTTTCCTTCTTTACCTCAGTCTTTGCTGAAAAGGATAGAGGCGGACCACTGAGAGACTGACTCCTCCAAGGCCTGGCCTAATGCTGGGCTCATTTCTCATGTTCTTTCTCAGCTCCTTGGGGCAGTTGTTCACAAATCCAAAAAGACAGCTTCCCTTGGGGTTCTCTTCTCTGCCTCTCAGCAGCCTCTGCAGGGCATGATCTCTGGGGGTGTAGAAGCTCAGCAAGTGTGTACTGGCAGGCAGCCTTCTGCCCTTTCCAAGCCACTATTTTCAGCTCTCTGGCTTTATGTTTCACTTCCCCTTCTTAATTAGATACCAGAAGAACACATCTTAAAACCAACTGCCTTTCCTCCCTTCTACTCTATTGGGAGTGGGAGAAATACTTTAGGATTTACGAGGAGCAAGTTATTCTGCCCCATGAGGAGAAACTTCAGGCAGGATGTGTTCCAGATGTTTTGTTCCAGCATTTAAATCTCAGAACATTCCCTCCTTTGCAAAAATCAGTTCACTCCATCCTATGGGATGCTTTCAAGTTGCTTTAAGATTCCGGAGACTTCTGTCTGTCAGGACAGATGGCAGGGATTGGCTTCAGGGTCGCGGGTGGGAGGTGAAGTGGGAGTGGGGTTGGAAAGCGGTCTGTATTTTCTTTTTCTACTACTAGGCTTCATCCAGCTTTCTTTCACCCCAGAGTCAGGAACAGAATTTGGTTCCAGTTTTGCTAAAATTAGGGGGGGAGGAAAAGTCTTTGCGGTTGGGAAGGGTTAAGTAGAAAGGCTCATTCCGTATACAATCAAGCCCAGACATCAGTCTACAAGTCTGGGGAAGGAGATTCTGTAGAGACCTTCCCACTGAGTCCTAGGCTTCAGAGCAGACCCAGTATTGCTTCTCTCGGCTCCACCTCCCCGCTCTGGGATGAGCCGGATTTGAGAGCGGGATCACGATGGGGGCGGGGCCGCGTCGGCTCGCGGCCCCGTCGCCTTGACAACCGTGACAAGATGGCGACGCTGCAGGGCGGGCTGCTGGGGCCAGATCCCGGGGCGCTGAGCCCCGCGCAGCTGGAACAGCTGCGCAAGTTCAAGGTGGGTGCCCCCCACCCCCCGGCCTCCGTTAAAGTGCTGGTCTCCCAGGATAAATGTCCGTGTGAAGGGTTCCCAGAGAGAAGGGGCGCGGGAGCTTGATCTCAGATAAAAGAGGAAGGCTTTGGGGAGACCACCAACAGACCCGAGCTCAATTGAACCTTAAGGCACCTGAAAGTGCAGAAATCACTAAAAAAAGAATCTGACTAGAGAAATGGACCGAAATTACTGCCAGATACATTAACTTAGATATAAACAAGAACTTTCCGACGGTGGGGACCTGACCTTAGTTAAAGCCACCACTTTATGTCTGAGCCCAGCCAGAGGTAGCAGCAGCAGCAGCAGCAGCAGCTGGCGAAGAGATACTGATCAATAAGTAGATGAATGGCTTAAACTTTCAAGCATACTGGGAAAAGATCTCGGTTTACCCACACATTGCTTCCACTAGCCCTTCACATCTCCTGGGCTCGAACCCTGAAATATGCCTTTTCATGGAGCATGACCTCTTTGCTCTTGCCCCGTCCCCTCCATCCACCAGATCCAGACTCGGATTGCTAATGAAAAGTATCTAAGGACCCACAAAGAAGTGGAGTTGCTCATAAGTGGCTTCTTCAGGTAGGTGATTCCCCCCACTGGTAGTAAGGAACTGATGGAAAATGTTACTGGATCTTATTGGGGACAGATGAGTGTGAGTGTCCTTTTCCTATAAATACTCCCTATAGCTTCCTGAGAGTCTAAGGTTAGGAAATATCCTATGATGTGATTTTTTCCCCCTAAATCTGGGATTTATGGTACCAGTAGGGTTTTCTTGAGTTATCTCCAGAGGTTTCTTTCATTTATTTCTAAATTCTCAAAAATATTAATAGTCATCCCTGTTAGGGGTAATGATATATACCTTATGACCCCAAAAGAATTGGGCATTGAGAAACTCAACAGGCAGCCATTGGGTGTAGAACACTGTCCGCCATAAGACATTTTCCAGGTATTCTGGAGCATATTCTTCCAGTATGGCATTTGCTTGAATGAAAAAAAGGAAAAAAGTCCTAATGGGATGAAAGGCACAGAACTAAAGCAGAAAATAAAACTTAATAGAACCATGGGCAGCAATGGATGAAACAGTAGTGCTGTCTCAAATTCTGCTTGGCTTTAGACAAGGCAAGGTTTAACTAATAATGGCTTCCCTTTCCGGACACTGCCTTGGTCTTCTACTTTAGCAATTCTAACACTGTACTGTAAACACACTGCAATCATCTCTTGCTCTCCGTGGATCATGGCTCTGTGCTGGTGGGTCCATGTTTGTGTCCCCAGTGCCCACCCAGTATGTGGCATCTCGATACACTTTTACTGATCCTCCCAGCAACTGTATCTATCTATCCCAGGAAAGATAGCTTATTATTGCTTCCCTTTTACAGGTGAGAAAAGTTAAGCGCCAAGAGGTAAAGTACTTTCCCCAAGTTGCTGAAGCTGGATCCCAACCTTGGCTTTTCCATTGTGTTGTGAGCACATGGGCGCTGGGGTGCCAGAGATGGGACTCTCCTCTTCTAGAAGCAGATCCAAAGGGGTCTTTTTTCCAGGCCCCTTTGTTCTTCCTGCGTCTCACTATTCCTTATATTTTAGCCATTTCTCCAGTGGCAGCAGATTCTCAGAGGGCATATGGGAGGGGGTGGAGGAGAGAGAGAAATCTGTCTGTGAAGGTTGATTTTATTTGGACCAGGAGTAAAACTCAGGCAAAGGATAGTTAGGGGTTTTCTGTCCTTGTCAGCCCTGGGGATCAGGCCTTCGCTTTTTGTACTGTTTCTTCTGAAGGAAAATGAAGGATGATAAGATCCTATCTTGGTGAGCTTGCGATCCAAGTTAGGAATGATTCCAGCAGGGACATGGGATAGGTGGTAAAACCCTGAATTAAATCTCCCTCTTCATTGTTCACAAGCAGAAGGATTTTCAGAACCCTTGAGATGAAGAGAAAGTTATTTCGGTCACTGGTCCGGATGTCCCTGCTCTCTGTCCATATTAGTCGGAGGCAGAGCTGGGTGTCAGCGGCTGGCTGCTGCAGGGACAGCCAGGCATCATCCCCTTCCTCAGCCTCCTCCTCCCCAGGCCAGGTGGGCTACTTGGCTTTCCCTTTGCTGTCTCTGAAGCTGCCCAAAGAGGATAAGTCCCCCTACCCCTTTGAGGCCTTTCCCCATCTGGGTTGGAAGTGGGATGGGGAGAGGAAGTGTTTGAAGTTTGAGGGTTTGCTTTTGTTTGTATATTTCTTCCTCTGGGTGGTACCAGGAGAAACCCTCTTGCATACTTTGCTTTGCTTGCCTGTCCTTACTATGCTGCGGGCCTCAAGCCGTGAAAACACCGGACTGGGCTTGTCAGAGTGGAGCTGCCATCTGGGTTTTCAGGCCCTAATGATTCAGGACTGTTCAGCTACAGCTCTCCAGCCCCCCTCAGATATGCCCTGGATGGACGCCTCATGCCTTGGATTTTGGATGTGAAAAGTGGAAAGAGCTAATTTTAGGCACCCAGAGACCTCAAGTTGCAGGCTGGAGATTCAGCAGCAAAGTGTGAAATGATAGAAAGGCCTTATTAAAAGTTTTTGTAAATGCCCAGGTGGATGAATCTTCCCAAAATACAATCCTTATCACATGATCCCTTAGCTGGTAAGTCTTCAGTAGATCCACAATGCTGTCCTATTTTGTAAACATTCTTTTGAAATACAAAGCAGAGGGCCTCCCTGGTGGCGCAAGCACTGGGCATTTGCAGCCACTGCAGCACGAGTTCAATCCCCAGCCAGGGAGGTGATCCACATGGTGCAGCAAACCTCTCCTACCTCACCTGCTGCTCCCCTCAGCGGTGTATTTCAGTGGATCTGCCTGTTCTGCTCCCCACTCTGTTTTTCTCTGGTGAATCCTCTCACCCCCCAAGCCTCTGGCCTATACCTCAGCTCTTGTGTGCATAAATAAAATAAATCTTAAAAAAAAAATAAATACAAAGTGCAGAAGCTGGCATATCCTCACTGGGTGAACTTTCGCCAGCTGAGTGCACACATGGCATTAGCGTCCAGATGAAGAAACAGAACCTGACTAGCATCTCAGCCCCTTTGTGGCCCTTCCAGTTGCTGCCCTCCAAAAGGTCTCCAGAACCCTGACTTCGAGCTCAGATTCCCTTTGCCTCCTTTATGCTTTATATGCATGGGGCTCTACACAGGCGCTCTTTGTACCTGGCTCTTCCTTAATAGCAACCTGCAGCCGCTTTGTGCTCACTGCTGTGTGACTACAGCATACTTTAGCCACCCGTCTCATCATCTTTCCAATTGGGTCTATTTCCTTGGCATTCAAGTTCCTCCATCATGGGGCCTCCTTAACTTCCCACTTCGGCCTGCACACACCCTTCTCTAGCTAGCCCAAACTGCTCCGGCCAGTCCACTGACCTGGTGGGCAGACCCAGACCATGAGTGTTCTTCTGAACCCCCAGAGATACAAAAGGAGATACAGAGATGGCTCTGACCCCATTCTACCCTTGGGGAGCACATGTCTCTAGAACATGGGCTGTTTCATTCATTTCTAGGCCTTGCCCCTCTCAGAGTCTCTAGGTCTGGAATGCTCTTTTTCGTAGCCCTCATCCTGCTTCCTGAAATCCTGTGTGTACCTCAAATGCCAGTCGCTCTGTGGAGGTTTCTGGGTATGTTTCATTCAGTAGCCTTTCTCCTTTGAGTCCTAGCACACTGCTTTAGACCCTTTTGTAGCACTTCTTGGGATTTACTTAGCCTTTTGGACTTGTGGGAGCTTTCCTTTTACTTGACATTACCCTTTTACTTGACTGGTTTCTTTAAGGTGGGGTTGTATTTTATATTCTTAAAAAAATCAGTCCCTCATATCTACTACAAATACTTACACATATTTGGTGCCTCATAATCACTGAATTGAACTGAAAGGGAAAGGGATCAAAATCCCTAAAGCTTAGGAGTCAGGGTCTCCTGAGTAGGTGAAGCCTTTAGGCTGTGGTGCCGTGGACCACACAGGCCAGCACGGGCCTTGGGTCAGAGACGTGGACCCTTCTTTATTTACTTGCTGTATGAACTTGAGAAAGTGATTCATCTCTTTTTTTTTTTTTAAAGGTTTATTTATTTATTTCTGCATACAAGCACTGGGGTACAGGCCAGAGGTGTGGGGGGGGGTGAGAGGAGTCACCACAGAGAGTGGGGAGCAGAACAGGCAGATCAACTGAAGTACACTGCTGAGGGGAGCAGCGGACACAGCAGGAGAGGTCCGCTGCGCCATGTGGGTCCCCTCCCTGGCCGGCAGCAGGGATCGAACTCGTGCTGCAGTGGCTGCGGTTTGCTTTGTAGTGTGTTGCTTAACCCACTGCGCCACCAGGGAGGCCCAGTGATTCATCTTTTGAAGACTTGGTCTCTTCATATGTAAAATGGAGGCATAATCATCACCTTCTATAGGGTTGTTATAAAGTGATAAAACATTGTAAACATGCATCCTGGTGCCTCCCTAGGTGGCACAGTAGGTTGAGTGCCACACTATGAAGCATTCACAGCACAGCAGCGTGAGTTCAATCCCTGGCCAGGGAGGTGACCCACATGGCGCAGCAGACCGCTCCTGCCTCCCCATTGCTCCTCTCAGCAGTGTATTTCAGTAGATCTGCCTGTTCTGCTCCCCACTCTGTCTTTGGTGAATCTTCTCACCTCCAGCAACTCTGGCCTGTACCTCAGCTCTTGTGTGCATAAATGAATAAATCTTTAAAAAAACAAACACGCATCCTGAACTATATAGCACTTTGTGAGACAGGAAGCATTTCAAGTCCACAGTGGCACCTGGGCTTCAGGGATTATCAGCGTCTGTCCTCAATGCAGCAGGGTAGTACCATCTGCAGTCCACCTTTGCAACTGCTTATCATCTTCTCCGGCCCCGCCCAGTGGGAATCTGTGGTTAAACTTACGCAGAAAGCTGTGGGGTTGCCTATCTCCCACCACCCGTGTGTCCCTCAGGAATTAGGCAACAGGCTCTCTTCACCTTCCTGCCGCCCTGGCCTGGTATCTGGCTCTGTGAAAAGGTTTGCTGGATGAGTGACAAACTTGACCAGGTAGCACAGCTGTCTGCACAGGTGAGCAGGACCCTGTGTATCGCTCCAGGCTTGAGATATGTGAATGTCAGGGCCTCTGTCAGGAGCCCGGCTCACTGGCTCTCAAGATGGGCCGTGTGTCCCATCAGTCTGGTTCCTGAAAGCTCAGCTTATCTCCCCTCACCCCTTCATGTCTTTCAGAGAAATGTTTTTGAAAAGACCAGACAACATCCCGGAGTTTGCTGCAGGTGAGTAAGGCAGCGGTGAGACCATCATGTTAATTCAGACAGAGGAGCCCAGAGTTCTGCCTGCGGAGGCCGGGGGGTGCTTCTTCACCTCATGCCTCCCAAGGGAGATTTTTGCACAAGACTCTTTCATCCATTGTTATTTCCTCAAAAGGAGGACAGACAAGAAATGAGGCAGAACTTCCTCCTGGTGAGGGTTGTTAAGAATTTTGAGACTCCCAGCGGAACACACTGGCAGCTTTTCCCCTGGAAATCTTAAAGCCTGGTTCTCCACCGGCTATAGCTATACATTAAAATCACCTGGGGAGCTTTTAAAAAATACCGAAGCCCAGGCCCACCCCCAGAGATTTTTATTTAATTAGTCTGGGTAGGGCCCAGCATGCAGCTGTAAAGGCTCCCCAGGTGGTTCTAATGTGCTCTGTTGCCCCAGATGGCTGGGGTCAGTGGTATTTAGAAGGAAGGGCGGCTGGGAGGATTTCTTAGGTCCTGCTAGCCCTGGGGGTTGGTTTTATCCTCAAACCGTTTCTAACTGAATCTAAGTATGTCTTTGCTGCCACAGCAGATGCTGCCTCTGATTCACATTATGCTGGGTGTATAAAAACCCTCTCTGTCGTCATCCTGCCAGAGCCTGGCTGTCCTCTGAGAGGATATCGCAGAGAGGGCGTGATATCTCAGACAGGAGCTGGCAAGCCGAGTTGAGACGAGAATAACACTTGGCATTTATTTGGGCCCCACCATGGGGAGCAGAAAACCCAGAGACTGACTCCCTGGCCCCTCTGATGGCTCAGCCGGCCCAGAACAGTGGTGGAGGGGACAGGCCACGGTGGAGGGGACAGGCCGTCCTGTGTCAGCCCTTCCTGGGGCTGCCTGAGCTGGGGCCTACTCAGAGCTGATGGGCGGGGCACAGTGACCATGGGGACTTGCTGTGACATCTCATATTGCAATGTAAAGCGGGGCCACCAGCAACTGCTAAGACCAAGCCATCCTAACTTTTTACCAGAGTAAGCTCTCTCCCGCCCAGTTTTTCCCCCTTGGATTTAGATGATTTCTTCTTTTTGATTCTTATCCCAGACTATTTCACGGATCCAAGACTTCCCAACAAGATTCACATGCAACTCATTAAGGAAAAGAAAGCAGCTTAATTAGCAAAACCATGATGCTCAGCTGTTGAGAGAGACCAGCAAGAATCCAGCCTCGGGGTGGGTGTTAACCTCGCTTACAGACAGAGACTTCTTTACTCTGGTGAAAATAAGCACTGGCTTATCGGCCCAGGGTGTGAACAAACCGAGTGGAGGAATTGAAGATTCATGCGCGTGTTTAGTTTTCTTGACACTATTTTGGGGAATTAGGGACTGTGAAGGGAAGCCTAGGGTTTGTCTAGCATGTCTGTGGCAGGAGGAGAGATCTGTCTTCTTAGTCTAGTGAGAGGAACTGGGAGGATGGAGAGCAGCGTGTGCTGGAGCAGACTGACAGGGAAGTGAGACAGTACATCTAGACCTTGCTCCCAGAAGGCAGACTTCCGGGGTACGCCTGCAGATGCCCTTTTCCTTACACTCTTCATGGTGGGAGCCGAGGGGGTTCCCACTACTTCTGGAAAGGGTCAGAGCATCTTGGATGGAGCGCCTTCCTGCTCCCCTCCCCTTCAGGTTCTATGTGCTCATAGAACCATCACCCGTTTTCAAGCAGGATGATTTCTGAAATGATGTTGAAGGTTGGGCTTTTTTTTTTTTTTTAAATGTGAGGTGGGAAAAGTCACCTTCCTGATATAGCAGAGCCATTTCTATTTTGCAGGGTCATCTGGATGCAAGAGAGCCCTGATGCTGTCAGTATGGGCTTCCAAGCTGCCTTGGGCTCTGTCTGCTGTTGCAAAGGCTTTTAAAGCTACTCATTAAAAACAAACTTTCCTGCTCTCCCTGCTTTGTTTCACTCAGAGGGAGGAAGGCATCCTTCATGGGAGGGCCGCTAGAGACCCACTTTGACCTGCAGGCTGCCGGCCTGTTTCTCTCAGAGTGGGCCTCTGGCTTGGGGGCTGGGATGGTTTCACAAGCGCCTCCATACTGCCCATTGTCTACCCCCCCCTGCTTCACTCACCCCCCAGAGTGATGAAAGAAAGGGCATGGGAACCCTAAGAGGACCATAGCTTTTCGTGGTATCCCCGAAACAGAGACCTCACATCTGTGGTGGTTTCTGTCTTTCGGTCTGCTGGGTGGCTGAACAGAGCGTACAGGTGATCGTTAACTTTTATTGCAATGGTAGCGATGATAAGAGCAATTGGACTAGAAGGACAGTGAGAGGTGAGCTTAGGCATAGAACGCTCACGCCGAGTTGTGAATACCATGCCATGTGAGCCTCACGGGTGACTTGGGGTGGCGGGCTTTGCTCTGGAGGACTTAGGAGAATAAAATGCTCACTCACTTAATTTTCAGCTAAGGTGTGGACCAGTTGGCCTTATGGAGTCTTCTCTGGGCCTGGAGGCAGGGAAGTTTTGTGTTAGTGTCCCACCTCTCTGGCCTCCACAGCCATTGGCTCTGCTGTCTGAAGGACCTAGCACCTATGTGTCACGTGTCCACATCACCATGGCAACAGAAGCACAGACCAATGCAGGGGTTATATTATTTTTATTTCTCTTGCTCTATTTTGTCCCCAGCTGCCATCATCTGTAGTAGAAGGGGCAATAAAACAGGGTATTTAAGGAACTATACAGATTATATAAAAAGCTATGGAAGAGAAACCTGAGGAATTATTTTAAGTGCTTCAGAATCACACTTCAGCAGCCTTGGCTTTGACAATGAGGTCTCCCTGTTTAGAAAATCCAAATGGCGCCTTCAGGAGGGAGCACACACCTACTAGGGGCCTCATGTGAAGTGTTCTGTTAGCTACTCAGAGCCTTTCCTGGGATACCTGTGACAATGTGAGGAGAGAGCGCAGTGCTTTTCAAGGTGCTTGAGTGGTGAGTTAACATTGTGATAGTACAATAGCTTGTTCTTGGGGGTTTCCGGTAGAAATAACAAATGCATTTTATTTCAACTACATTTCAAAGCCTTCCTGAGTGAAGAATGCCTATAACTCATGGTCCCGGTGTGTCCTGTGTGGGAGCTGTGTGCTGGGTCCTGCAGGGAGACAGGAGTGACCCTTACGAGCCGCGCCACGGTTACTGGTTCAGAGCTGGGCTGCTTACCTCCCCAAAGCTGAGCCAGCTGACCGTCTCATCTGCGAGTAGGAAAGCTCCACAGGGCAGGGGCCAGGTCTCAAAATGGCACTTGTTTGCGACTGAACTCCCAGCTCCTGACACTGTCTGGCACACAGCAAAGGCTCAGTAAGTGCTCGTGGAGGGACTGAGTAATCGCTTTACCTCAGTTGCTCAGAAGCAGTGGTACCCTTGTGATGGAAGCAGGTGCATCTCCAGAAGCAGGTAGAGGAAAGAACACCAGGGCTGGCTTTGGGGGAGATGGCGCTTTGTGGAAACTGCCATGTGATAGGAAAGGAGGAGGTGCCAAACAAGAAGGTGGGGACAAATCACAAAGGGTGCTGTGTCAGGCAAAGGAGGTTTTTTTTTTTTTTTTTGTCGTGTAGGAAAGGTACTGTTATGGCAATTTTTCAGAGACACCAGAAGGCACTCAGAGAAATACAGAGAGATTTTTGTCACACCTGCGGACACAGTGTGATAGCTCCCAAAAGACTGACCCTGAATAGCAGGAATGGTAAGCTCTATACAGTTTTGTATGTGGAAACTTTCTATGTTTGAGCGACAACTGGCAGCGTGGAATCTGAGGTAGCTTTGCCAGCTTGAGTTTGTCAGGAACCTTTGAGAAGACCGGAAGGGGTTCATGTAGCCATTATTGTAGGCAAGTTGTTCAGCAGCCCCAGTAACTGACACTTCTGTACCCGGGAGGAAAGGCAGATGTTGGGCAGGCAGGGTGGGCAGGGGCTTCCATTTTGCTGAGCAGGGCAGCGGTGGCAGACCCTGTTTGGCTCCTGGTCATGCTCATTACCCCTTCTTTGCTAATGGAACTGTAGCTCGGTGAAGGCAGCAGTGGGCTCAGCCTCTAGGTCAATCGTAACCACCATGTTTCCTGATTTCCCAGCCTCCCTTGCTTCTCGGGGCAGCCAGAGGCAAAGTGTGCTGGGGGTTTTAGGAAAGCTTTCCTCACCAAAGGAAGGGGTGGCATAGGCAGGTGAAGCTGGTGTGGCTTCCCTTCTTTCCTTCTTCCTGACTTGTGGTTTGGAAGGGGATGCCAAGAGCTGAGCCACCGCCTGAAAGTCACGGAGCAGCAAGCAGGAGGGCTCAAGCCAGTCCTGAAGTGGCAGACAGGAAAGATCAGGAGCCCTTGTGGTGCTCCCAGCACCTCTGAGCATCCCAGCAATCACCTCTCTCCAGACCTCTGGGAAAGTGAGAAAAAGAAATCTCTAATGTGTTCTGGGAGCAGACCAGAGTCTAAACCCTGATCGTAGATGGGCAGCCTGGCCGAGCCACCTAACTGCCTTGAGCATGAGGTCTCGTCTAGACACTAAGACGTGCAGTCCCCACTCCCGGGACTGATGGATCAGGAATGATGAGTGGACAGTGCCTGGCCTCTGGGAGGTGTCTCCAGGGGTGTGTCTTGGAGGGGTGTAAAGGGCAAGGGTGGGAGCAGTGGGAGAAGATGCCAAACAGGAAGTTGGGGACAGATCACAGAGGGCGAGTCATAGGTACAGGAGGTGCGGGTTTTTTTTTTTTTTTAAATCATGTAGGCAATGGAGAGCCGGCGAGGCATTTCCAGCGAGCGTGAAGAGATGGATTTAGAAAGTGTGAGAGGGTGGAAGGCAAATTAGAGGAAACTAAGACTAGAATTGGAAAGCCCTGTAGCGAGACAATCGCACAGTCCAAGCCACCACTGCCACTCACCTGCACCTGACAGTCACGACCTAGCGGGTCTCTGCTGACTCTGCCCACTACCAGCGAGTACATTCTTTACATGACAGAAAACCTGATTTATGGCGGCTTACGCAAAAGGGAGTTGCTGCTGCTTTTTAATCTAAATAGGAAGTACAGCATCTCCCAGACCGGGCTTCCATCTTTTCACTCTGCCAGCCGTAGCCTGTGGCCTCACTGTGGTAAGAGGCCCCTGCACTCCCAGGGGCAGAGAGGATGGGGAGCCTGCCCCCTTTCATCAGAAAAGTCCTCCCCACCTACATCTCACAGCCGGACCAGGGTTGTGTGGTCCACTCCAAACGCAACAGACACCAGCAAAGGGACCTTCCCCAGCTTCCAGAGCAGCAGGTTGCAAGAGTGGGGGTAGCACTGGGTCAGCACCAAAGCAGCGTCAGACCCATTAGCACCCCTCATTTATTCTCCTTATCATAGCTAGGAGGGTCTTGTAAGAAACTGAAATCATTGTGCCGCTCTCCTGCTGAAAAGCCTTCCATGTACTTCAGATAAAATCCAGTTGGCTTTCCAGGGGTGATGAAGCTTTGCAGACCCCAAGCCACCACCTCTCACACCTCTGTTCCTCCCGTGTCGCTGTTCTCCAGCCGCACACTCATCTTTTCTGTCTTCCTCAAACATGCCAAGGAAGTGCCCTTTTGAGGGCCTTTAACCTTTGCCTGGCTTTCTCCTGCCCAGGCCTCCCGTGGCTAATGGTCCAGGTGGGACTAGGGCTTGCTACACACACACACACACACACACACACGTGTCTGGAGGCAGGTTCAGAGTCTGCCCCTGCTGTGTCTTCCCTTTCACCCTGCAGCAGGAGGGCCAGGGAGGGACTGTGCCTGTGAGACTTGTCTTCCTTTTCTGGAAAGCAAAGCCTGCACCAGCAGCATAACCCCTTTCCCCAGGTCCCTGGTTTTCAGTAATGTCTCATTGGTGAGAACCATGTGCCTGACCCCTCTTTAAAGGAGGCTGGAGGCGGGGGTAGGACTCCTGGTGGCCTAGGGGCTAAGTCTCAGTGCTATCACACTGTCACCAGCTGTGGCCTGAGTTCAATCCCCGACCAGGAAGGTGACCCACATGGCATAGCAGACTTCTTCTGCCTCCCCACTGCTCCCCTCAGCAGTGTATTTCAGTCGATCTGCCTGTTCTGCTCCCCACTCTGTTTCTGGTAAGTCCTCTTACCGCCCCCCCCCCACCTGCACCCCAATTCTTCTATGCATAAATAAATCTTTAAAGAGTAAAAAAAAAAGAGACTGGGGGATTGAGTAGTCAGTTAACTACTTTTGTGTACAAGAACTGGGGTGTAGACCAGAGTTACAGGGGGAGAGGGGGAGGAGAGGATTCACTAGAGACAGAGTGAGGAGCAGAACAGGCAGATCTACTGAAATATATTGCTGAGGGGAGCAGCGGGGGAGACAGGAAAGGTCTACTGTGCCATATGTGGGTTAGCTCCCAGGCCGGGGATAGAACTCAGGCCTTAGAGGACAATATAGGATTTCTCTCCCCCAATGCAGTCACCATAGTTTCCCACCACCTAAAGCATCCACAGTTCATCACACAGTCCATGGTGCTCTCCTCCTGGTTTTCTGCTCTTCCAGGAACTTGTGATTCAAATGGGGTTGAGTTAGAAGGGGCGGACAGCTTTTAGAAAGATTTCCAAGTTTCTTGCATGGGCAGGAGAGGGATGAGGGGCTCGTTCACTAACACAGACAGGAAGTGGTAGGCAGGGGAAGGGGGAGAGGGGTTTAGATCAAAAGGTTTCCACTGAGTTTGCAAATGGGTCGTGAGTACTACTGATATGAATGGGGGGAGGGGCGTAGTAGCAACTTCAAGATAAGAAGTGGGTGCACATTGTCCTTGTAGATGACCCATTGTGGGGGGGCAGGGGAGGTGACCAGGAAGAGTGGTACTTAGCAGGGGGCGCAGGGCAAGGGCAGACTTTTGTACCGGGAGATGCCTGAGCCTCTGGTAATGACATCTTCCATCCCTTGGATCTATTTTACTTTTAGGCTAAAAAAGTTAGGCGCTTCTTGGAATTACTGCAGACAATTCCTGACCTCGAGGGCTAGGCAGTCGGACTGCATGGTGTGACCCGGAGTGACCTGTGCCAGCTCTGAGTCCTTACAACTGGGGCAGCGGCGCCCACGGAGCTGCAGTTAGGATGCTCCGTAGTGCGGTTCTGGGACAGAAGGAGGGCAGAGCTAGAAAGCGCGGCCCTCCTTGTCTGGCGGGACGGGCCTCTGCCGCCCTCTCCTGGGCACGGCCTCAGAACTCTAGATCCCACTGAGACAATGTTTCAGCTAGAAATGGAGTCAACAGGGGAAAGAGAAACAGGGCCAGAGGAAACAGGGCCAAATTTGTGAAGAGAAACAGGGCCAAATTTGTGGGTATTTTCCAGTAAGGACAGTTTCTCCAGAAGATATAAAATCCAGGGCCTTTTACAATACTGTTTCCTGAGTACCTTAAATGTTTCCATAAAAGTGTCAGAAGAAAGAAACCTATAAGGTTGATTCAGTCATTCAGTCATTTATTCACTATTCACGCATTTACTCAACAATTATTAGGGTATATTATTACCCAGGCTGCAAAGTTGTGGGAATAAGAAATGTTCTTGTTCAAGGTACTCAGTCTAGTGCATGAAGACTGGTATACAGGTAATGATAACAGTTTCAACAAGAAATTTCGAAGAGAAATGCACGGACAACTCTGAACTCAGGGCTAACTTCTGGCGGATCCCGTGGCCTTCACTCTCTCACACCCTAACAAGCTGCTTTGCCTCAAATATCCATCCCTGACTACCTGTCCCAGAGAACTTAGCCCCCGACAATTAGTGCCAAGAGTATTGAGGAAGTGATTCTAAACTGGGATTTTACAGCTGAGTCAACTGCTGACCAGCTGGCAATGAGGGCCCCATCACTGGCAGAAGCAGAACACCTTGGTCCAGGCACCCTGGGGCAGTGCAGTTGGTAACACACTCACTAGTGGTACATTGGGAGGGGTTTTGGGGGTAGGGGAAACAGGAGAGGTAAGTAAATCAGGTTTGGAAGTTATAATAAAGACCATGGAGTTGGCTAAAGCTATCAGGCCTGGGTTCCAAGGAAACAATGAGAGGCTGAGGTGATCAAATCCAGTGAAAGGCTAATTGTGAAAGCCTGAGGCCCTCCTTGGCAATTTATGAAAAGACTTATCTTCTGCATCCAGAGGACCCTGAAACTGAGAATAACTGCCCAGGATCTAATTATAAGAGGAACAGAGCCCCCAGGTCTACTGGGAAGGAGTAGGACCCTGAGACATGCAAGAGGGCACACATTGATGCCTTAAAACATCTTGAGTCCAAAAAAATCAAACCAGGGCCTCCCTGGTGGTGCAAGGGGTTGAGTGCTGCACAGTGGGGCTTCCGCAGCTTGAGTTCGATCCCCAGCCAGGGAGGGGACCCACATGGCGCAGCAGACCTCTCCTGCCTCGCCCACTGCTCCCCTCAGCAGTGGATTTTAGTCCATCTGCCTGTTCTGTTCCTCACTCTGTCTCCTCTCACCACCACTCCCCATGCCTCTGGTCTGTACCCCAGATTTTGTGTGCATAAGTAAATAATCTTTTAAAAACACAAAAACAACCCAAACCATTTTTTTTAAAGATTTATTTCTTTATGCATACAAGAGCTGGGGTACAGGCCAGAGGCGTGGGAGGTGAGAGGATTCACCAGAGACAGAGTGGGGAGCAGAACAGGCAGATTAACTGAAGTACACTGCTGAGGGGAGCAGCAGGCAAGGCAAAAAGGCCTGTATCCAACATCCTCACAGTTCAACCCAGACCCCTTCTCCTGGCTCCAACAGGGACATTCTGGCCAGGTTGTCTAATGCCCCCAGGGCAGCCTTCCCTGAGAGCTCTTCAGTGGGTTCTGTTGATCTAGTTATTGATCTGGAGATCAGGAGAGAAGGTGGATAGATCTCAAAGGGAATATTCCTTGCCATGTAAGGCAGAGAGGCCTCTGTATCATCCTGAAGCAGGGAGAAGTGCTAGCCTTTAAAAGGAAAAAGCAGGCACTTTCCCACTTTCTCCACAAGGTGTGCAGAATTTAGGGATTCAAAATGGTTCGGGTTGGACCTCCTTAGTGGCACAGTGGGTTAAGCAACACACTACAAAGCAAACCGCAGCCACTGCAGCATGAGTTAGATCCCTGCTGCCGGCCAGGGAGGGAGGGGATCTACATGGCGCAGCAGATCTCTCCTGCCTGGCCTGCTGCTCCCCTCAGCAGTGTGTTTCAGTCGATCTGCCTGTTCTGCTCTCCACTGTGCTTCTGGTAACTCCTCTCACCTCCCACACCCCTGGCCTGTACCCCAGTTCTTGTATGCATAAATAAATCTTTAAAAAGTAGAAATAAAAACATTGCCCTGAGCCCCGAGATTGTTTTTTATAGCGTGAGCCCACCATCCCCCTAGAAATAGTTTTCTGAGTAACCTAGCTTTCCTAACCCTGCTCCCGTTTACGCGTGGTTTACGTGTGGCAGGTTGCTGAGCTTGCACACCTGCAGTAGAATTGCTGTGGTACATCGTGGAAGGAGGGCCAACAGTGGATTAGTGAATACACCTAGTAAAGCCGCAAAACTCACCAAACGGCCATGTCCCACCAGAGAGCCCAGAGGCGACTCTTTGTTTCTCAGGTGATAAGGAACGTGCTGGTGACCTGAGCACCAGTGCTGCTAGAAGCACATGGCTGGGCTACCACAGAACGGGCACATGATAGCAATGGGGACTATGGGATGTGGAAGTGAGGTGGGGTGGGGATGGTGGGAGCCTAACCATTGGAATCCAAATGGCTAATGATTTCTACTGAGCAGAAAGCTGAGGGAGGCAGCCAGGGTCTGACTGAGCGAGCTCTGGAGGAACTTGTAGGATGTGGCTTTCTTGGGAACAAGACAGATGGCACTCAACAAGGACACTGCTCAACCTGTATCGTTAAAAGAAATCAAGGACGGTGCCCCCGCATACCCATCTGGCCTCAGCCTGAGCCAGCAGCGCCGGCTGCTCCCCCGCTGGCCCCATGCAGCGGTCTGTCGACCTGCAGCCAGCCACTTGGCACCTGTAACTCACTGTCTGCTTGTCAGAGGTACGGCTGTATGTCGTCCTCAGGTGGTCTCAATGTCTTTTAGATTGGTACTAATAAAGCAATAAAGTTACAATTCCTTGATGAACTTTCAGGTTCAGGTGTCTGCACCTGAACCAACTTGAAAAAGAAATCATTATTAAGGTGTAACTTACTGAAATTAAAATACACTGACTTGGGCCTCCCTGGTGGCGCAGTGGGTTAAGCGGCGCACTATGAAGCAGGCCGCAGCCACTGCAGCATGAGTTCGATCCCTGCCGCCTGCCGCCAGCCAGGGAGGGGACCCACATGGCGCAGCAGACCTCTCCTGCTGTGCCCGCTGCTCCCCTCAGCAGTGTATTTCTGTTGATCTGCCTGTTCTGCTCCCCACTCTGTCTGTGGTGAATCCTCTCACCCCTCACACCTCTGGCCTGTGCCCCAGTGCTTGTATGCATAAATAAATAAATCTTTTAAAAAAAAAATACACCGACTTAAAATAAGTTGTTAAACTTTGCCTCAGGATATGCCACGTCTCCATCATGCCACAACATGGCCATGTGTCCAGTGTGTGTTGGAGCCAGCTTATCCCACCTGTGAGACTGCTCTTAGCCAGCATCTCTCCCCTGCTCAGTGTTCCTGGATGTCACCTTGATAATGTGAAGCTGGCACTGCGAGGGGTATTTTACACCATTGAGATCAACAACCGCTACCAACCAGGGCTACCTGCCCGCTGAAAGCTGTTCAACATTTACCTTCCCATGCCCCTTTGCAGGCAACCCCCACCCAAAGCTGACTCAAGCTGCCCAGGTATTTTGTCACTGGAGTTTTGCCTTTCTATCTTTGCATAAATGGATCATGTCATCTTTGTGTCCAATTTCTTTCATGTAGAGTATTTTTAGATTTATCAATGTCATATCGCTATTTTGTTCCTTGATCTTGTTGAGTTTATTAGTGCATTGCACATCCACCCAACAGTTGGTGACCATTTTGGGCATTTCCATTTGAGGCATGAAGCTCCCACGAACAGTCATATCACTTGTCATGCTCTTTAGTAAATACCTGCAAGTGGGACTGCTGATTTAACTAATGTGTATGTTTATGTGTTTATTATGCAAATTCTTTATTCTTTTCCAAAGTGGTGACCTCACTTTGCATTCCTACCAGTAATGTTTGACCAGTTTCTTTGCCTCCTCAGCAGCAACTAGCATTGTCATTGTTTCTACTGTAAACATTCTGATAGGTTCATAGCAACCTCATTGTTGTTTAAATTTGCATTTGTCTGAGGACTGATTGTGTTGAACATTTTTCATATGCTTATTTTCCCCCATATATTCTTTTTGGTAAAATATATGCACGTATTTTTTAGTCAACTCTGCCAGTATTTATCTTTAATTGGTGTATTTAGATCATTTACATTTAATTTACCCATTTTCTGATTGGATCATTGTGCTTTTTTAAAAAATTTTGAGTTTTTTTTTATGCTCAAGATACTGGTTTTGTTAGATATGTGGTTTGCAAATACTGTTTTCCATAGTTTGTCTTTTGTCTGCTTCACATGAATTTTCCAAAGGCAAATTCAAGAATTTTGAAGAGGTCCAAATTCTTGATTTTCCCCTTTATAGATCATCCTTTTTTTTTTCCATGACAAATTTAAGAACTCTTTATGTGTCTAATCCTGGATCTTGAAGATTTTTTTTTCTGTTAAAACTTTTATGGTTTACACTTAAATCTGTGGCCATTTTAATTTTTGAGTAAGTTGTTAGACTTTAGGATGAGTTTTGCTTTTTGCATATGGCTGCCTAATTCCTCCATTATGGTTTGTTGAAAGGCTAGTTTTGCCTTCAATGAATGTTTTGATACCTTGTCCAAAAAACTAAAGTCAGGCAGATTTGTTGGTGGGTTGATTTCTGGGATCGCTATTCTGTTTCATTGATCTATGTGTTCCTCCCTCTGTAACACACAGCACTATTTCAGTTGTAAAATCAGTTAAAAATTGGTAGACTGATTCTTTATTAATCTTTCCAAAATAATTTTACTCTAGTTCCTTTGCCTTCCATATAAACCTTAGAACGTGCTTGTATGCGTCTATAAAGATTTGTGATTTTGACCATGACTACAATAAACCTACCATTAGTTTTGGGGACCATCAAGCAACCTAACTGGACCAGCAAGATGAGGGGGTGTGGGTAGGAATTGCGAATGCTTAGTAGAGGGAGATAAATGCCTGTTATTATTTAAGACAAATTACAGCAGCAGAGGCTGTGGTCTGTTCAGATCTTCCTTTTTTTCCAGCAAGAGCAGCCCATTAGAATCCCAAAGATATAATTTGAGAACTTAAGAAGCAAGTGAATCTGAGCAGCAAGATTTGGCCTGTATTGGAGACCGTGGTGTACTGCCCAAATTCTTCCCTTTGGGATGGAAGCACTCATTCCTAAGTTGCTGGGAATGCTCACCAGATAACTGTCATCTTGAACTGCCCTCTGGGAACCACTTTCCTTTGTGTGACATGTCTCCTCACCCAAGGTCTTGCCCCTTTCCTGTCATCATGGGGATTTATAAGTTTGGCCACTTGCCTCTATAGAGATCTCTGCAGGAAGCTTGAGCTCCCTGAGGGACTGACTGAGGCCTTTGTTGAGAGTGCATTAGCTCAGTCCCTCATCTCTCTCTATCCAACACTCTCCTGCCAAGTGCTCATCCAGAGGACTCTCCCCAGTAAAGTTTCTGAATGCAAGATCTCCAACCCAGTGTTTCACCAGAACTGCCCCTACAACAAGTGTTAAAACACTTTTTGACTTTAGCTGTGTGGAAGGTTGTGCCTGCTGATCAGTTTCAAAGCTTCATGATAGTGATGTGGAAAAATGCTGTTAAGTGAGTTTTCCATTGCAAGGACAGTAGAAATAGGGATCACTGAAAAGGCAAATTTAAAATAGTACCAGTGCTAGACTTGGGTTACAGAGTTCTGCCAGGTGTGAGGTTGAGCACAGTTATCAATGCAACTGTTGACAACAGACCTCTCATTATTGGGGGGGTCTTATGAGAATCAAAGAGCTTATGTGGCTGGGAGTAGTTGAGCTCCAACAGGATGACATAAAACAATCTCTGAGCTTGTGGTAAGGATAGCAAGAATCAATGATCCAATCCTTATCCTTCCTACATTGTGTGGCCTCACTGATTTGAGCAATGGCACAGCCACTTACCAACAATTGGTCTTTTTTGCATGAATGGACCCTGAACACGTTTAGAACTACTTCCTTCTTCACCTGTCAACACATAATTACCTAATGACTAGCCCCATATCTTAACCTTGGTCTGGAAACCAAGGTTGTCTTCCAAAATTTTGGGAGTTGGTTTAAGAAACAAAACAGAAATTCCCTCTTTTAATCATCTTTCATTCCTGCTTCATCTTCTCCAATAATAACCGTTAGGTCTTTATTCAGATCTCCTAGAGAAACAGAATCCACTGTGCTTATTCACATCAATGATGTTATCAGATACCTCATGAGATTAAGTTTTTAAGCCCAAAGATACTGCTTTTGAGTAACTTGCTCATCACTGTAGGAAGTAGCCTGCAAATGTATCCTTTTCTTCCTTCTTAGCAGCGAGGCTCAAGAGGACACCTCACTTGGATGTCCTGTGCCTGTCTACTCAAGCCCAGTAACACCACCTTAAAAGATCATAAGCTCTTTATTTCTTTTTGAAATGCAAATGCTCAGTCTAGATGATGAGAATGACCCAAATACTGGAGAAAATGGCTAGCTCTTCCATTTGTTCCAATGAGTTCCAATGGAGGAAGAGGCCAAGTAGGGTCTAGACTGTTTTGGTCTTTTTATCTTTAGTGTATCAACCAATAGCCTGGTACTCTTTAGGCAGGACTGTCCCAACACGGCCCATGTGAAAATAGGATGGAGAAGGCAAACATGGAGAATCCAATAAGCGCAGTTCAGCCTGATGCCCCACGTGCTCTCTAAAATTCCACATTTGGTCAGAGCTGGGCTGAGATCAGGGTGCCGACCCATCTCTGCTCCACTGCTCTTCTGATTCTGCTTGGCAGCTTTCAGGGAGAGCAGGTTCAGATACTCTGGGAGTTGGTGGAGGCCATTTTCTTGGCAGCTTGCTGGGCTAACCAGTACTTATATCTTTTGGTCTTGGGCCTCTCAAAGTTCACCACAGACATCGGTACCTTCACAGTGTCAAGCCCATTTACCTGCACATAAAGCAACAGGGATTCTCAGAGCTCACATAGCAAATAAGATCAACCAATTCTAGCCCTTCACCCTGGTTTTCACCCAGTCAGAAAAATGACAGTAGATGGAACACTCACCGTCACCTCGCACCAGTACTCGCCCCATCGAGTGATGGGCTCTTCCGGTAACTTTACTGCATGTGGGGCAACCACAACACCAAGCTGCAAGAAAAGCACACCCAAAAGGCAATCCTTGAATATGGCTGCTACTCTATGCAACCTCATAAAGAGGATTCTAGAATTTCCTGCACAGGGATGAATAAAACTGGGGAGTTTACCCTGGTTGATACCATAGGAAGGTGCAGAGAAACTGAGTTCTAATTTCTTAGAAAGAGAGGTGGATTAACAAGAGAAATGGGCCTGAGACCAAAATCACTTCATCCAAAAAAGTAAAAACTCTTCTGTGTGTCACATTTCCTCAGGTTTTCCCTAGCTAGAGAGGAAAATAACGAACTACCATCTCCTCCTATCAGTTTTCAAATTCTATGTAACAACCCCAGTTCTTAGCCATTTCCCTTCTACAGAACCAAATGCACATCCCTTAACAAAGGGATAAATCCTGGGCCTCCTCCCAGGCTAGCTTCCCTCAGAACACAGAGATACACTCACATTTTTGAGGAAGTGGCGGGCAACTATCTCCGGGTTTAACTCCCATTTGACATTGTTCTTCATTCCCACCTCCAGGTGACAACGTCTCAGAAATTTCACTGTCTGAGAGAAATGATAAGTAGAGTTGGGTTAGAGTTAGACTGAAAGAAAAGGAAAAGTGTAAGCAGGAGGCACAAGGCTGGCGAATTCAGGAAAAGGCCACAATTTCTGCCTCACAGCCAAGATAGGTGAAAAGATGAATGGGAAAGAGAACATTTCTATCATCTTAGGTTGATATTGTGGAAGGCTATTTCAGTGACACTGGCCATATCCCTGGCTTCCTATTTATATTTTTAAGTAAGGAGAAACAGGTCATGTCAAAGCTGGGCCCATCAGTGGTTGAACTGGTACATCTCACGATGGATGACTTTCATTTTAACCCAATACTTCTGAGCCTGCAATTTCACCCCCCCTCTACTGATTCCCCTTGCTTATAAATTTGCTAAGAGTTTAAGATATTTTGAAGTTCCTTTTCCAAACATATATTTCCGAATATTATAATACATAAGTCCTCTTCTTTAGATTAGTCTGTTTTCAGGCCCTCCCCTGGTGGCACAGTGGGTTAAGCAACAGACTACAAAGCAAACGCAGCCACTGCAGCACAAGTTCGATCCCTGCCGCCGGCCAGGGAGGGGACCCACATGGCGCAGCAGACCTCTCCTGCCTTGCCCACTGCTCCCCTCAGCAGTGTATTTCAGTCAGTCTGCCTGTTCTGTTCCCCACTCTGTCTGTGGTGACGCCTCTCACCTCCCACGACTCTGGCCCGTACCCCAGCTCCTGTATGCATAAATAAATAAATCTTTAGATTGGTCTATTCTCAATTAAAACTTGCTTTAAATATCTACTTGTACTTTTTCTCCCTTCAGAATACCTTTCACACCAGGTCCCTGACTAATCCAAAGCCCACTTAACCCCATATGGCCTAATTTAATTTTATCTTAAAAAAAAAGCCCCCTAACCACCCTAGTCAATTTCAGTCTATGTTACTCTTACAATTTACTGCTTTGAGTTTACAGATAACTTTTTCATGTGTGGTTCTTCCAATATGTCTGTAAATATCATTGAAGGCAGAGCCCTTTCTTACAATTTTGCATAGGTCCCCTGGTGTCCAGGTTGGAACCTCCCTCAATACACTGGGGGACTTCACCCAACAGGTGGTCTTCATAACAGTTATGGTGGCCACACTACCACTTCCCTCTAACCTTGTGCCTGCAGTCAGGAGATTTAAAGGAAACTAAGGAGTCTTTCAGGAAGTGGCTGCTGACTCTAAAGGAGACCAATAAATAATGTTTTTACTCACTGCCTCTCCTGCCTTGGTCTGGATCTTCTCTAATGTTCCTTCTTGTCTCAGCTAGAAAAGAAAATTAAAGATGAAAAGACTCAAATAACATTACCCATGGGAAATAATAACAAACTCTTACATGCCAAAGGCTGGGTTTCTGGATTCCTGGTCTTCTAATTCCTATTTCATTTTTTAAGTTAACTATCAACGGGAAATAAAATGTTAACAGGAATCTCCTTCAAGTCCCTCTGCCTTCCTTTAAGCTCACCAATTTCTCTTCTTCAAATAGTTTTTTGTTTTCAGGGGATGCATACACAGCCAGTCCTTGAGGAAGTAGCCAATTACGGCCCACTGATTTCTTCACTGACACAAGGTCACCCCGGACTCCAAGTTCTGCCAAAAAGAACAGAGACACTGGAGCAAGACTATCTAAGAATCCCTAAAGAGAAGAAGATGATAAAAGAAAGAAACACCTTTTACTCTCCCACAGTGCTTATTTTTCCTAGATGTGCTAATACTCGCTTGATAACTTACCTGCCTTCTTACCTAACTTCTAACTAGTTTCCATTAAGTAAGATGGGAAGGGTTGCAGATGAGGCAGTTAGTGGTAGGGGACAGAGATGAGTTTGGATACTTAATATTCCTTGTACAAAGTGAGATCTTCTTGCTTCACAGGATTTCCGTATCTGTGGATCACACTGTCAGGCCTCTCTCCACACAGTTAATGATGTCGCTGCACTCATGTTCTCTATCTATACAGAAGGTCAATGTCACCGTCACAATTACGGCTGCCTCTTCTCAAACACTGAGCTTATTTCCACAGAGTAGTGAAAGGACCGCAAACAGGTTGAAGAGTAGGGGAGGGAAAAAAACTCGTTAAACAGGGCCAGCCCGAGTTAAAAAGTACCTTACCCTCCACCGACTGCGTGAGGATGAGCTCCAGTTTCTCTTTGGGTCGATGTTTCGTGTCCTCCACTAGTTTGTAGACGCGGTGTCGCCGATGCAGACGCGGCTCCCGGCCCTCTCCGGCCAGGGGTACCTTCCACCAGCGTTCCACGATGACCGTGCCCTGAAAGCGGGAAACCAGGGTGAACGAGTCTCCTTCGGGAACCCACCTCCTCCCGAGTCGCCGGCACCTCGTGGAGAGCCCCATCAAGTCTCAGTGGCTCCCTTTTCCGAAAAACAAGACTGAGCGTAAATAGCTCTGCTAAAGTCAAGGGCCCCCAGACTCCAGGCCCGGCCCTCACCCGACTGCAAGACAGGCTGAAGTCGCGCTCCGGGCCGGGGGTGCTCCCCTCAAGTCGCGGCCGGAGTAGCGCCCGAACCCCTCCTCGCAGCAGCCGCTCTATGCTCGCCCGCAAGAGAGCGCGGCCCGGGGCCGCCGCCATATTGCTCGGCTCCGAGGACCAGCAGGTGGCGGCGGCGGCGCCCGTAGCGGGAAAGGCCCCAGCGGCTGCCCGCGGCGCGCCTGAGCCGGAGCGGACAGGGTCGAGCCCCGCTGCGCCGAGCACGCGGCCGCGGGTCGGGAGGTCTGGGTCGCAAGCTGCGTGATTCGACGTTTCCCACACTCCATTTGCTTGTTTCTTTTCGAGGGAGGGGCGTCCATACTTACTGACAGGTGGACACCAGGAAATACACTGACGGCAGAAAAGACACTGTCTCCCTCTAGGCTTCATTTTAACTTTCAAACGGGGATTTAGAGAGATTTGCTCTCTGAGGTCACTCCAATTCTGACATTCTGCGACAACTGGGGAGTGAGCAAAGAGGGATGCTGGTCTCACTTTTATTTCAGATCTACTTAAAAGCGGTGGAAGGACTGAATCCTCTGGAAAACGATTGCCAACCCCAAAAGGGGCTACCCCTCAACCACTACACTGCACTACCTAGTATTCTAAGTTACAAGGGAGATGAACCTTAGGACAAGGAAACTATAACAGGGCCCAAACTGTTCCTCCATTGGAGGGTCTCCTTGCTGGAGAGAAAATGATGTAAATGGAATGAACAGGACTTTCTGGCGGACATTAGAGAGATGCTATGTGCATGACATTATGGGACCCATGAGCAGCCTTTAACCAATCGTCCCTAACTAGCTTTCAGGACACCCGTTTTTATATTCTTCCAGTTTTCAGTCTCCTTTGCTGATTTCCTCTTTTCCCCTCCAATTCTTAGCGTGTCCCCAGGAATCAATCGTTGGAACTTTCTCAATACACAATTTCACTGTTATCTCATGCCTTAAAATTCTATTTATAACCAGTGACCTCCAATCTCTGTCTCTAACCTAAACTCCTAACCTAAATATCCAAATGTTTGTCATCTTCCACTTATCTAACAAAGTTAACGTTTCCACACTAAACTGATCTCTAGCTCCCCTCCTCTAAACTTTCCTACCTGCAATCTTTCCATCTCAGTTAATGGAAACTCCTTTCTTTGAATTCTTGGACTCAACTTCTTTCACTCATATCATACTCCAGGAAAACTTGTGGGTTCTACCTTTAAACTATTCCCAGAATCTCACCATCTCCCATCACTTCCGGTGCTCCACCCTATTTTTCCTCCTGGTTCACTGCAGTCTCTGACCTCTTAATTCTCTAATTTATTTACAATATTTTATCACCCCTCCTCCCCCAACCCTCCCCGTCGCAGGGGAGCTGACCCATGACTCAGCAGACCTCCCCTGCCCTGCCCTCTGCTACCTTCAGCAGTGTATTTCAGTAGATCTGCCAATTCTGTTCCCCACTCTGTCTCTGATGAATCCTCTCCCCCATATATCTGTTCTGCACCTCAGCTCTTGTATGCATAAATAAAATAAATTTTTAGAGGAAAAAAAGTCATATCCTATTTTTCACCTCAAACTCTGCAATGGTCCCCCTTTTCATTCAGAATGATAGAAAAAGACCATACAATAGTTTACAAGACTGCAGATGATCTGGTCCCATTAATTCCCTGACCTCATCTCCTATTCTCCCTATTGCTTACTCTGCTCCATCCATTGGCCACTTACCATATCTTGTAAAAACCAGTACATCCTTTTTAGGGTTGTTGCTTGGGCATGTAGTGCTTTTACCCCCAGATGTTGGCTTGGCGAGCTCGCTAACCATGTCTTTGATTAAATGCCACCTATTTAATGACACTCTATTACTACAATATGTCTGACCCCCTTCTTAGCCCTGCCATATTTTTCTCCATAGCAGTTATTCTGCAACACACCAAGTCACACTTTAGGTTTGTTCTTTGCTATTTTAGAAGTTTCACGGAGCAGGGTTCTTTGCTTACGAGTATATCCCAAGCATCTAGATTAGTGGGCCCTCAATAAATACCTGAAAGGATGAATGAATGAATTGTAGAGCTCTCAAACTGGTGGTCCCAAATCCAAATTTTGTTTGTTTAGCTAGTGGCAAAATTTTCTCAAAAACTGGAGAAATTTACCACAAAATATTGTTGAAAGAGTACACAATTTGGTTCCACCGAGTCTGCATTCTTGCATGGCAACCGGATGGAGCTGAGTTGTACTAGCTTTTTTTAGACAGGGCAGGAGCTTTCCATTTTGCTACAGGTCCACCCAGCAGCCCACTGATTTCCATGAACTAACTATCAGGGCCATAGAGACATTTAATATGTAATGAGAAAGGCAATGAGAAACTTCAACTATGTGTAGCACTCCTGAATATTATGACAATAAAAAACACTGAATTGACAGAAATTAGGAACCAGCTACAGGTCAGATGCTGGACCAGGGTCTTGGAAACTTTGTGCAGTGTCAGACACTAACCCTTTAGCTGCTGAATTTTCTAAGTGGGGGTGGTGGGGCATATACTTCAGACTGAAGGCAGGTTGGGAGAGAACAGTTAAGTGTTCAGGCAGAGCCTATGAAAACAGAAGCTTAAATATTTTAACCACTGGTACAGCCATGGAGTGCGTACAAGTCGAACAGGAGATTTGGTTAAGGGGGCAGAGTGGGGGAAGGTAGCAGCATAGTTAAGTTCTGAGGTGACATAAGGGCTGACCTCTTGTCCATGTCACAATGACACCGACCAGGTCACAATGGCCCTAGGTTGCCTAACCCTTGCCACCCATCTCTGAACCTCACTTTGCCGCAGGGAGGCACTGAACGAGAAACTGCCTTGCAACAGGTCACGCCCCTCTCTCTACTCCCTTTCTTATATCAAGAGGGGAAAAACACGGAACTACCTCTACCCTATCTGGTCACCATTCGCCTATTACCTTTACTGTTACAAATACCGGGTCACTCTCCGGGAAAAGATGTTGCCTTGGTCTTGTTGTAAAAGGTACTTGTTTTCATCTCTACTTGTAGTGATTTGTACAAACTGTGAGGAAAATGAACTTCTCAAGTGGCAAGAGACAATGGCAATAGGGTGAAAAACTGGTGTGGAACTTCAGAATGTTTCCATTTAGCTGGCCTGGGAAAATGAAACAGGCAGGTTCATGGAAAATATTAAATAGTGTCAGAGCCTGGTCCTGGAAGTTATGAAGCTCTCCCCAATTAAGACTCAGAGCTAAACTAATTTGGGCTTTTTTCCAATTAGCATCACTTATAAGGAAGAGGAGGACTTGACAATGAGGCCCCGTTGCTGCCTGCAGTGCTCCTGAGTCCCTAGCAGGCCTCCAGGTGGGCAGAAGCACCAAGCAGGGTGAGCACGATCAGCTTAAAGAACTGTATTCGGTAAGTGGATTGCGAGCTGCTTGGCAGGGCAGCTTTCGTTTGCTAATACCTTGTGGACAAGGGACATTAGCTAGTTGGATAAGGAATCACAAAGTTTGCTGAGACTTCAGAGTTTGTGTGTAAAACCTATTTGCTTTATAGACTAGGTCTCTGGATTTTGAGTCAAGGTCACAGAGCTGGTATTGAAGAGGAAGTGGGATCCAACATCCAGCAGACTAAGACTTCTGGATGATAGACTAGAACCCAGAACTCCATCTGCCTTCTATCATTTTGCAATAATGTGTGTAACCCTTGCAATTTCAATGAGAAATGAGGAAAAGTGGAAAAGTATTATCAGTGAGATAATAAATAGATGGCATGGCTTAAAGAGAAAGGGCTCTGAGGTAAATGTCACTGCTTTGAAGTGAGAGAAAAGGCAGCAATACTTTGTTGACTCAATTCCAGATTGATGTCAAGAACTCCGTAACAGAGTTGTCTTAGAACTAAAGGATGTTGTTCCCAGGCTTCCCAGAAGCAGCCTCTTTGCTTCCACAGACACACCAAATTAGTGTGAGATCTGATTGCAGATGAACATAGGAGACAGTTTATCATTTTTATTCCCTCCTCAGGCAGGGAACCTGACAGTGCTGGCTACTGATCCTCTGCTCCACCAGGACCCGGTGCAGTTAGATTTCCACTTCCGCCTCACCCCCAAGACCTCTGCCCATTGGCACGGCCTTCTCTCTGACCATCGACTCTTCCTGGATATCCCATATCGGGCCTTGGATCAAGGCAACAAAGAAAGGTGACTGCATCTGGGTGTGTTGGTGCTAGGAATGTCACTCTTATGTCATAATCAGATAGTGGGCATGCTAACCAGTAGGGGTGGATTCAGGAGCTGGATACACTGAACCAGAGATGGGAGACAAACCATTTGAGGATCAAGAGATAACAGCCTATGGGCAGTGGATTAAAAAACAGAGTGGAGATCCATGAACAGTTGAAAAGTGCTTCCCAGCAGTCAGTATACAGAAATCCTACTCCCCAGGTCCCTTTCTTGTCATGGATGTCAGTCTAGTAGTATGCTTCAGAGAAAACTATCAAAACTAGTTTAGCAACTTTTTCTTGGCTAGGGTCAACAAAAACTGACCAATTAAGACTTCTTCTGCTACAAGTAGGCGTCTGGATTCTAACTTTGCTAAATATTTCATTAACCATTACTTTTCTCTCCGGTCCCTAGTCTGACTGCAACACTGGAGTACGTAGAGGAGAAGACCAATGTGGACTCGGTGTTTGTAAACTTCCAAAACAACCGCAATGACAGAGGTGAAGATGTGCTCATCCATCCTATTCCTTAGTGCTGACAGCAGTGTTTCCTTCACAGGACACCCTACCCTTTTTTAGAAAAGGGCAATGCTCTCAGGCATTTATTTATTCACACCCCACACCCCTAGGAAATGAAGGAAAAAAACATTCTGTTCAAGTTTAGAACTGGATTCTTAGGAAGGCCCTACAGGCAGATTTTAGAAGGCAGGCTGAAGGAGCACTGGTGACATTACACAGAATAGTCAAAGGGTGTGGCTGGAGGAAGAGCAAGATCTCTAATATTAACACCTTCAGTGTGAGAGTCCCGCAGAGTGTGAGGAAGTTAGGAATGTATCTAACCAGAGGCAGCAGCATAGGCCATAAAACAAAAACTCCTTTTAAGTTTACTGGATATCAGCCGAAGAATGGTCAAACGTTTACTGTAACATGATGTTAAACACTTCATAGACATCTCATTTAATCTCAGATTCTGAGAGGAAGGTTCTGTGATCTCCATTCTATAAAGTTACAAATGAAACAAGCCACAAAGGGTAACCTGCATTACAATGCATTACTTATTGTGTAGTGACCATTACAAAGCTAAGTGTTAAGCCTATGACCAGTCTAGATCTGTTAGATTCCGAAGCTTGTCCTAATGCCTGCTTCCCCTTCAGCCATACCCTAGTGGAAATCAGATACCTAGGGGAACTGATGCACTGAGCTTCAAAGGTGTTCTAACTTCTTTTTTTTCACAGGTGCCCTGCTACGGGCCTTCAGCTACATGGGCTTCGAGGTGGTCAGACCAGATCACCCTGCTCTCCCTCCCTGGGACAATGTCATCTTTATGGTGTATCCCCTTGAAAGGGACCTTGGCCACCTGCCCAGCGAGCCTCCCTGAACAAGCTTACTACTATTCTATGAGGGGCTGGGGGCCTTGATAAATGGAAACCATGTAACCAGGATGTGACTGAAAACACCTTCCATCCTAGGAATAAAGGGTAGTGCAATCCTCAAGCGTGCACTGTGTCTTGTAGGGAGGGCTGGCTGGAGTAGGACAGAGCTGAATTTACTAAGATTAACATTTCATAATGGAAAAGACCAAAGGAACCTGAACCAGAAAGGGGAGGGAATCCTTTGCCTTCCTCCCACATCAAAACCATTTCCCCACACATTTTAACCATTTACTGAGCATCTACCTGGTGTGAGAACCAAGTACTAGGACATTCAGGAAGGCTTAAGCCTTGTTGGGAGATTTTTCATCCAAGAATTTCAGTTCTTTGGATATCAAAGTATTATGACTCCCGTGGCTGTGTCACTTTGGATATCAAAGTATTAGGACTCCTATGGATGTGTCAAGGAGAGGATGTCAAACAAACTACACTGTGCTGAAGAGCGTATTCCAAGGCAGCAGCAGCAAAGCACCAAACAGTAGGGGAATTTAGGACCCATCAGAATGGGATGTACCTAATGGAACTTAAAAACCGTATTAAAGGAACATACTCGAGCAAAGAAACAAACTGCAGGTTGGAATGACCCTTTTTTCTAGAGAAATTCTAATTGAGAGGGGCTGGGGACCCTGCTCTAGAGCAACTCCTCACTGCAACTAATGTCTGATCAGTGGCGGTTCTTACTGGTCCTTCAAGTCTATACAAGATCCTCCTCCTGCCCTGGAACTATTCTATGCTTTGGTACCAAGACTTACTCTGAAATAAAATTTGAAAATTGTTGACTATGGGAAAATAATTACGGGCAGCCCTAATTCCAAGATTTAAAAAATCTTGTTTTCTAGTTTACCTTGTTGACCCTTAAAATGTATTTGTCATTATTCTATCACCCATATTATTATACATTTATAATGCTTTTAAGTACTTTCACAGTTCTCGCCCAAGTCAGAAATGGCAAAATGTTGTATGGAAATTAGCTTCCTAAAGACAGTAAATTGACAGTAGAGAGCTACTGAGAATCCAGGTTTTACAGAATCCTAATCCAGGTGTTTTCTTCCAAGTAGTTTGGGTGAGGTTTTATTTACATGGCCTAAATCAAAACACTAAGTGAATGGCCAATTTGGAAGTAACTAGGGCAAGAAAGATCTGTGCATGGGAGACACACACACATACTGACAGGCCCCTCTCTATGAAGTGTTTGGCAGTTTTCACCTGCTTCCACTTTGTGACGCAACTAGAATTTAGTTTTAGATAATTTTCTTGAGAACTTTATTCAGCAAAGACTGATAGTTATGTTCTGAGTCTGTGTGTACATATATATGAGAGATTATCCTAGGACAGCAGTTTATTTCCTGAGCCACCACTCCTTGCTTACTTGTATTTTAACCAAAATTCCAAGGGAATAGCTGGAGCACTGTTTCCAAAAACATACTGGTAGTTGATGCTGGGAGACAGTCTTCTCCTCTGCTTCTTGAGGCTTTTTAATTATGCTGATTTTTGCCCTTGTATCCTGACTCAATTGCAGTCTTTGAGTTCATCAAAAACTTAAGAGTCACCTGATGAGGTCAGTCAGGCATATGCAGAATCATCGCTTTTAATGCCCAACCCCTTGGTTGTTTCCCAACCTCAACAAGGACACAGTCCAGGTATAGCGAGCACTGTGACTGGCAGCAGGAATGAACCAGGCACAGAGCAATGTGGTAGAAATGTAGCAGAATTCAAACACTGGGGACGGGGTGGGTTGGGGCAGTAGGTACATGTATTTGTCTTCCTCTACCCCATAGCTTTCTGGTAGTCCAGTGAAAGAAAATGCATTTGGTCCACAGTGAGCCAGATCATGTGTAATAAAGGAAGGACTGCAGAGATGTCTATCATGGGCTCAGCTTCTCTCTTCAGGTACCAAGTCCTGCCAAAGATACAAACACACAAAGACAAAAAACTTGAAAGGGCTTAATGTGAGAGCAAGTTAAGCTGCTGGGAAGCAGCTATAGAGCAGCAGTACTAAGACAGGCTAATGGGACATGACGATAAAGGTTTCAACCTCATTACTTTTCTGATGCTACAGATAGATGAGAACTCTACTCACACAGCAAAGCAGATCTGAGGCAGTTGAAGCTGACTTCAGAGTAAGTCGTCATCTTCCAGGTTATCATCACCAGACACAGAGATGGCTTCTATTTAGCAGAAAAGAGAAAATTAGACACTTAGATAATCCAGCGGGCACTGCTTCTGAAGCTCAGGGGGGGAAATAGGCTTGTTACTCAAGGCCCACATTGGTTAAGAGCCAAGCCTTAACCTCCCTAGTTTGAAGAGACTGGTTGAGAAATAAATTTTAAAGATGCTCTGGGGAAGAAACGCTACTTGTACCTGACAAGCTGAGGCAGGACAGAGTATTTGCCATCTCTCCAGGGCTCTTCTTGGCCTCAGTGAGCATGCTGTCAAGAGAGAGATCTGTTTCTGTGGCCTGAGGGAGTGAAAATGAGAAAGTTGGCTGGTAGGAAAGGAAAGGCCAATCCAGGATCTGGTTAAGGCAGTTGAGTTTGGCTACTAAGAGGGGTAAAATGCTTTCTATATCAACTACCTGAATCCTTAAGAAAGCTCTCTGTAAAATGGCATGTGTGACAAAAGCCCTCACGTCTTTCAAGACACCAAATTTGTGCCAAAGAAGCACCCTAAATCACTATAATGGCTCACTCACCATATCTGGCAACATGTCTGGGACAGCTCTGTTTTCCTCCATGTCTTCAGGAAGCTCAATTGCATATCCTTTACGGACTAATTCTAGCCCAATATCAAGTTTCTGAGAAGAAAAATTAAAAGAGAATAATGTTCTCTCGGTAAGGAGAGGTAAAGCCAAGGAAAACGGCACAAGATCCAGGGCTGATATTTTACAGACATTCCCTTGGTAGATAGTGAGCAGGAGCTTCTAAGATGGGAGAATCAGATAAGGCTTTCTAGGAAAGAGAAAGTTAATGAAGCTATATATATATATATATATATATATATATCTGTGTGTGTATATATATATATCTGTGTATATATATATCTGTGTGTATATATATCTGTGTGTGTTTGTGTGTGTGTGTATATATATATATATATATATATATACTGAAGAGAGATGGGGCAGTGAGTGAACCCCAATCTTACCTTCCCATTGCTAGTATCATAGAGGTAGATCTTGGGCCAAGTTGAGGTCCCAGTCTGGACATAGCTAGAGATCTTGGCTACTAGGGGCTTCCAGTCAGCACAGTGAGTGAGCCTGTCAAACTCATCCAAGGCCTCCTCTTCCCACTGTTCACCTGCCAAAGATTGTAAGGAGAACTAAAGAAGGAGTCGGCGCTGTCTGGGTAGGATTATACCCTGGAGGGAAAATGGAACGCTCCTTCTTTCTACTCCAGGGGGCACCTACCCTGCTTGAAAAGTTTCTGGATGCTGTTTTCTAGTGCTGGTGAGGAAAAGGAACCTGAGCCCCCAAAACTCAAAAACCCTAGGAAGGTGTTACGTGAAAGTTACTGTATTTGGGAAGTCACAGGTGTACCATTACCTGATGGGGCAATCCGGGCCAGGCTACATTCTATTGCTTGAAATGGAAGGCTTAGGAAGTCACTCCTAAAGCGAAAGAAACGGGAATTAGGATTTCTTGCCTATAGACAGCACCAACTAACCCAGCTAGCAAATGTAATCATCTGCTCTCTGTAATCAGGATCTCTTTTCAAGTCCCTCTAGTGTTGAGTACCAAAAGTTCACCACATGTGGCCAGGACTGAGTCAACCGCTGGGACACCAGTCTGACTCCACCCTGGCATCTGCACTGACCTGAGTGCCCTGAGGTCCCCCACTGGGCAATCTCCATTATCTCCAAAGTCAACAAAGTAGAGGTCCAGGTTCCCATTCTCCAAGGTGCCAAGGACACGGGCACGATACCAGGAACCATTTGCAGGTAAAGGTGCTGCTACAATATCTCCTACATTCACAGTCAAGTCTTCAGGCTAAAAAAATAAATGGGGAATATCAAAAGGACGAAAGGATGCGTAGTTGCTCCACAGGAAAAGAAAGAAATTTACTGCAATGAAAAAGATATGCCCATCAAACCGTAGCCCTGTCCTTACAGCAACTCACCAAACTATTCTCATAGTGCTGGGTCATCTCATTGACAAGCTTATCTAGTTGCAGGCTTCGGGAGCCAATGATTTGGATCCAGAAGTGGTTAGGATGTTCAGAAGCAGAGACATAGACTTCCAGGAACTCGTCAGCATGGAAACTGAAGTCAGGACTGGGGACTAAACACAGGGAAAAGCAAGTTAAGCAGCAGGATCACCAATATCTGATATGGCGGCGATCTCAGCACCATCTCTAGCTGGAATAGGAGGCTGCATCCTGGAGGTAAAGGGTACAAATACTGAGTGGCTATTTCCATTTTAAAATGGTTGGAGGGACACCTGTCATGTATTCAAATCAGTCACCAATGATAATGAAGGTAAATCTTCCAAATATTAGTTGTACATGGAGCAATGACAAAAGATTTTATTTACAGAGATGATTACCTTCTTCAGCTGGGTTAGCAGGCACTGTTCAGAAGCCAGGAATAAAAGAAGTCCCTCTGGTTCTAGACTAGAATGGACAGATGTGTGTCCATTCCAGACCCATTGTATCAGTAAGTTATTATGTGACCCTAGACAAGTCTGAACTATTAGGGCCCTGCCCATCCTAATACATATGTACAGAATAGAGAGCCCACAGCCTATTTTTCTTGAATGGCGGTAACTCTTAAAAACAGTAAGCTAGGCAAAAAAAAAAAAAAAAATCAGGTCGAGTATTTTACTTCTCTAGTAAGTTATGTTGAGAGAAAGAATATGTAAAATCAATTATTCTTTGTCATTAGTCATTTTGTATTCAAGTAGTATTATTACCATAAAGGTGTATTTATGTAACCAAATACTTTTAAGTGTCAAGAAAATAGAAATGTTTTTTTTTGGTATTGCTTCCTATTTTGGATTATCTAAGCCAGTATGTCTATCTTCCATAGGGTTAATGGGTTTCTTCTGTTACATACTTTCAAACATGGACATCTCTGGACTGGTCTGGTCTCCAGACTTTTGAAAGCCGTCACCACTATGTTTCTCCCAGGAACCTTCCTCTGGCCTGACAACAGCCATGTCGCCACTTCCTGTGCGAGGCAGAGCTGCCATTGGTGAGGCTGGCTCCATGCTTTTCCATAAAGCTGGCTCTCCAACTCCACTTGGCGCAGGCACTTCCTCTCTCCTTACACTGATTGGTTGCTTGCGTGGGACTCTAGTTTCTGCAGAATGAGCGATTCTCTTCCGAAGTTCTTCATCTTCTGAAACTTTCTCCAGTATCAAATGCTGTGGAAAATAAAGGAAGGTATGATACCTACACTGCCAGATATTTTGATCCAGGATGGAAGAGTTTGTCTCATTCCTAGTTATTATTTAAGCCTATCAGCTACTTGCCTTGGCTGCTGCCACTTCCTTCTGTGTTCCTGAGATTTTTATAAGTCTTGATAGTAGTAATGTCCCCTCTGATTCTTTATCACAAGTAATTTTGGCTCCAGAAGCTTTACAAATAGAGCGAATTGTCTCGCCACCTCTTCCTGCATTGAACAATAGATAAAAACCTGTCTTTTGCTTCAGGCCAACCTCATTCACTAAAGAAATTACTATTTTGTATGTAGTAAGAAAAAAAGAGTGAGTTCTCATTTCTGAACAGAATGTAAGATATTGAATGGTAACTAGGAGCTACTGAAATAGTTACTGAAAGATGGGGAACACTGGGTTACTTGTTCTGTCCATCTCATTTAAACCCTACATATTAGATTCACTTCTTCAATAATTTGCATTTTTGATCATTTTACATACTTTACACCCCCACTTCATTAGAAGATAATGCTAGGTGTGTGAAACATTGGCTCAAGAACAGGACATTTCTCTGCCTCTAATGGCAGCACAGAGAATGTTCTTGGGAAGCATAACAGGTGTTCTCTAAAGCACTAGCTAAAAGATTTGGGATGTCACAAGCATCCTTAAATTCCATTTAAACATTTATTATGAGGAAGATACATTCACCTGAACCCTTCTGTAATCTATTTTTAAGGTTCAGATCATACAATTACTTGAGGTAACTTAGGGTTTTGCTTTCCCATTGGTTCTTTTAAAAAATAAAGCTCTGATCTCAATATTCCTGTTTGGTTTTTTTTTTCTTTCTTTCCCAAAAACATTAAAGGGAAGTATACTGGGAAAAACTCTTGGGAACGTGTGAAAGAAAGGCAAAGAAAAAGCAACAGCAGAGGAAGCCATCCAGTGGTACCTATGATTCTGCCCACGGATCTCTGGGGAACTGAGAGCTGCTCAGACACGGGGGTATTCTCTGTCAGGATCTGATGGATTGCTGCTTTGGCCTTGCACACCTGAACAGGATAACCACTGATAAGCAGCACCCGCTCATCACCTATATCCTCTGTGTCCACATCAATCCGAGCACCTGTCTGTTTCCGCAGCTGCAGAGAAAAGGATAGATGGCAGTGTGCTGTGGACAAGCTCCCCTCTGGGTCAGTTAACAACACTGTAAACTTAACTCCAGGGGTAGATGAATTGTACACAGCTGTCAGCTAAATCAGGCTGCTCTAAATAGCACTTACATGTGCTTATGGAAGGTTAGTGGTAAAGAAATCCCAAATGGCAGTTAATTCAAAAGTTTCTTTGTGCTTAGAGACTTCTTTCTCCATAATTTCATTTGGATTAGAAAAATAAGTATTTTATTGATATTCCAATGAAACTATGGAAGGTGGTAATAAGAATTCATTACTTATTAATTCCATAGAAAAGAATCAAAAACCCCAATTCAAGCTGTCCATCTTTACAGAGTAGAGGTAATCATGGCTAGAAGGAAAACAGCATAGTTTTTTTAGCCTAGCTAAAAAATTCCTGTATTTTCTTTTTAAAATGTACAGTTTTTGCACCATAGTAAAGTTCTGTGACAGTAAGATTCAATTAAGATACAGGTTTCTATACATGACCCTATCTTCTAATTCTTCTCCACTGCTGATGGTGCTGAAACCCCACACTGGTTATTCCAAAATCAGCAAGTACTTACTAAAAGAAATAAGGACTAAACATTGAATCACTAAGAAAGCGGTCGTAACTAAAATATTAGTTAACTTAATTCTGAAATGCATTACCCTAAAGCCTATATTTCCCATCACGACTTTTGAATCAAGTTAAATATATATTATCTTACTATTCTACATACACTATGTATGTATATTATAACATATATGAACTATTATATATTAATATACAAACAAAATATACAAAGTGTGGGTTTTGTGGGAGGGAAGCAAATAGTAAGCAGAATCAATTCCTGAGGAAGCTGACTGCCTGCTAGCACACGCACCTGTTTAATATTGGCTCCCTGCCGGCCAATGATGAGCTTCACAGCCTCCTGGGGAACTCGCATCTCTATCTCAATGTCGTCCTCCCCAACAAATGTCAGCCGTTCTTCTGCATAGATCACAGTTCTTCAGATCAGACTTAGATAACACCCAAAAGCTACTATCAGCTCTCCTCTGAATCTAACTGTCAAAAAAGCTACTGATCCAAGAGATAAACTGAGAATCTCAACCATATTGACCAAGTAATATATGAGCAGAAATGAGAAAGTCCTAAAGGACCAGAAGATGGGCACACTCTGGGATATTTTCAGATGTTGAAGTAGAAAAAAACATTTAGTTCTGCAAAGAAACTGTGCTGGATTTTGGGTAAATTATTCTTCTCATATTTCCTGGAGAAATATGAAGGCTAGAAGCAGCTCAAGGAGTCTATTAAGCTCCGACATTCTGTTTGTACATAAGTCAGTTCTCGAGGTCCTATTCTCAAGGTCCAGTATATGAGGAAAATGGACTCCACAGTTAGGTAGCCCTCTCATAACAAAATATTTCAAACAAACACCAGAACAATCTACTGCAGCACTGATGTTGCTGAAGGGAACAGAATAGGATTATAAAGTGAGTTCTTCACTTCAAGGCTAACTTTCATTAAGAATACAGAAATCAAATACCATAGCTTCACTCAAAGATTCCTCAGAGAAAGTCAATTACATCACAACAAATAACAATCTGCTAAGGACAGTTTTCACTAATTTAACTAGGCTGGGTAGTCTGAACATTTCCTCATATATACAGCCATGAGTTAGTTCACTTACCTCTACTTTCCCTGTATCTGCGGTATAAGATATAGGCAACTGTTGCACTGGCTGGGATCCCGAGGCCCAATGCTACTTTCTGAAGAGTGGACAAACTTGTCCAGGAAGTCTGTTCAGTGGACATTTTTGGTTGTGCTCTGACTTACATCCTAAAGTAAGTAAATGAGGGAAAGCAGCTTTCATCTAATACTGTTATGACTGGGAGAGAGACATGGGAACACACTGTAATGGCAGTAAAGGAATACTGCCACCCACTTTCCTCTTTCACAAGCTTGAGCAGTCTTAAAATATACTTCACATAAATACCATTTATTTAAAAAATACTTTTATTTTTAAAAAATTAGCTCACACACACACAATTAAACAGGTATATTTCACCTCCCAAGTCCCTTTAAGGAAAACTGCACTATCAGTTTTAAAAGACAGGAAAAATTAAGTGACTCAAATATTTAACAACTGTTTAGACTTCATGTTAAATATAAAAATTCATATCTGTGTCCTCTATAACACAAGCTTCTGGAGAAGAAGTGGCTGTCTCTGCAACGATTGGCTTCCCAGGTTTAGTTTTAGGATGTTACACCTCTTATATTTCTTGGAAGTAGTCTTTCTTTATCGTCTGTAGGTCCAATTTCTATTTATGTCTCAACTATCAGTGAGAAGGGGGTTCTGCTCTACTACTTCACTAAAACTGCAATTTCCCAGGTAATCACTCAAGATGACATATATAAGTCTTACCTTATCTTACCTCTGTGCCCTCTTTCTCTTGGTTTCTCCTATTTCTCTGGAGGGGCCTTCTAAGTTTGGGGCTTGTTCTCCTGTGGTTTCTAGCCACTGTAACTATCACTCTGCTCTCTGGCAATTTCATCTACACTTGCAACTTCAATTACCACCTACTGATGACTGGATTGGTTCAGAAGCTCATCAAATCTCATTTAGCCACTGCATGGCCTTATTATTCTTCCTGACACTATATTTTGCTACCAAGTAAATCTTATGTCTCACTATATTTCTTTATTGCATATACTTTCCCACCCTCTGATGTAATTATTTCATGTCCTCTCTTCTCAAATCTCTAGTGCCTTTTCAAGCTTCACTCTCAACTGATGTCCTTATTTCACTAAGGAAGTAAAAACATTCAGGGCCTTCCTGGTGGCGCAAGGGGTTGAGCACCACACTGTGGGGCCTCTGCAGTCACTCACTGCAGCATGGGTTCGATCCCTACCCAGGGAGGGGACCTACATGGTGGAGCAGACTCCTCCTGCCTCACCTGCTGCTCCCCTCAGCAGTGTATTTCAGTCGATCTGCCTGTTCCACTCCCCACTGTCCCTGGTGAACCCTCTCACCTCCCACCTCTAGCATGCCTAAATAAAATCTTTAAAAAAAAAAAAGCAGAACATTCAAATATTATCAAACTTCTACCATATTTACCCACATACCTCCACCTGTGTCTAAATATTCTATCTTCTCTCTTACGGCCAAGGATGAATGGTCTCTGCTCCTAGTACTGAAGTCTGATAAAAGTGTTACCCTAACATTGTTCTCCTTCCTTCTCCTGCATTGGTAATACTTTTGTTTCTACAGGATCTTTTCATCAGTAAACTGCTATTTTTTTCTTTTCTTACAGAAAGGCCTTATTCTAGTTCTTATCCCTCTACATTTGCCTCATTTATTTTTATCAGAAAACTTAAGAGTGTCAAAACTACGTGCTCGATTTCTCTTCTTGAATCCATTCTCACTATTCTTGTGAAGGTCACCAGTGACTCTGCATTACTAAATCCAATGAGTCTTCACTCTATCCGACCTCACCTCAGTACAACTGACAGAGTTGGTGACACTCTCTTTAAATACTTTGTTCACTCAGCTTCCATGATAGCACATTTCCCTGGTTTTCCTCCTCTCTTTCAGGCTGCTCCACCAGTCTCCTTTCCCAGTTTCTCCTCCTTTTGCTACCCTCTAAACATTGGAGTCCCAGAACTGTCCTTAGCTCTCTCTGCTGTGCTACTTCACTTCCTTAGCAATCATTTTCTCATTCACAGCTTGGCTTTAAATCCATTTACATGCTGATAACTCCCTAATTCATAGACCAGTTAAGACCCTTCTCTTGAACCCACATGTGTGTATATTCAACTACCTATGTAACAGCTCCACTACATGTCTAATATGCATTTAACAGGTGTAATAGTGAGCTCCTGTTATTATCCCCCTCCCATAGTCTTTGCCATCTCTGTAAATGGCAACTCTAGTCTTCTGATGCAGAGGATTAAAAATAGCACTCATCCGGGCCTCCCTGGTGGTGCAGTGGGTTAAGCAATGCACTATGAAGCAAACTGCAGCCACTGCAGCACGAGTTGGATCCCTGCCGCAGGCCAGGGAGAGGACCCACATGGCGCAGTAGACCTCTCCTGCCTCGCCCATTACTCCCCTCAGCAGTGTGTTTCAGTCAGTCTGCCTGGTCTGTTCCCCACTCTGTCTTGGTGAATCCTCTCGCCTCCCTGAACTCTGACCTGTACCCCAGCTCTTGTGTGCATAAATAAATCTTTAAAAAAAAATAGCACTCATCAAAAAAAAAAAAAAAGCACTTGGCTTTCCTGGTGGTACAAGGGGTTGAGCACCACACTGTGGGGCTTCTGCAGCTACTGCAGCATGAGTTCGATCCTGGCCAGGCGGGGACCCATGTGGTGCAGCAGACCTCTCGTCTCACCTGCTGTTTCCCCTCAGCAGTGTATTTCAGTTGATCTGCTTGTTCTGCTCCCCACTGTCTCTGGTGAATCCTCTCAGCCTGCCCCTCTGCCTCTACCCCTGGCGCCACTGGCCTGTACCCCAGCTTTTGTAGGCATAAACAAAATCTTGAAAAAAAAATTGCACTCATCCTCTCTCTGAAACAGCACATCTAGCTTGATGGCAAACTTGATTCAGTCTACCTCCAAATTATTTACTCTGACCACCATCTGCTCTAAAATACCAATATCTCTTGTCCAGACTATTGCAATTATTTCTTAATTATGTCTGTGCAAAAATTATCCATTCACTTTATTCTCAACACAACAGCTGGATAAAGTCAGTGTTACCCATCTACTTGAAACCTTCTAGTGGCTTCCCATTTCACTGTGATTAAAAGTCAGTCATTACAATGACCTGCAAGGTCTTCGCCAGTAAAGAATGTTTTCAGTGCTTAGCACACAGTGGTCACTCAAATATTTCATCGTAACCATTTGTTGAATGACCTTCCTCTTCAGCAATTCTGCTGCATACCTGTAAACTGGTCAATGGCATGAAAGGGTCCTTGTAATCTCATTACTGCCTACCATCTTCATAGCCTTATAGTCTAATGTGCTCTTATGTATACTTGTTGGCACATGTCACTCCCATCTTTTTAGGGTGGGTGAATCTCTTAGTTCACACTGCCCTGTGAATGATACCTCAAGACAACACTTATACACACTGTATGTGAATGTTTATTTGTTATGCCTGTGTCCTCCAGATTACTGGCTTTACTCATGCAGTTTTAACTACATTAGACATTTCTATGTGCTAGATGCTACTGTGGCACTAAGGACACAAAGATGAAAAGAGAAATGTATTGAATAGCACAGGGCCACAAGGCCCTTACATATATTCTTCAATCTTCATGTAATCCAGCAAAGTAGGAAATAATAACTGTAGTTTTACAGATGAGTATACATGCTGTAGATTACTAATTTAACCTCTTTAGGGTATCTGAGTTCTTAGCCAGTCTAGTTACTGTATTAAAAACCACTTAAAGTGACTTTAGAAGTCTCCCTCTCCCTCCCTTTTACCTAAACGTTCAGTGGAAAAGCCCCTGTATCTCCATTTTTCAACAACATCCCACTCAAGATTAATAAACACTGACAGAAAACACTGTAGGTGGTAAAAAAACTAAAGACAGTGTCTATTTGCAGATAATCTAGAACGCATGTAGCTTTTAACAAGATTTCCTGTAAAATGAGTGAAGAAATGTAATTTATGCTATAATCTGCCTCCAGGTACAAAAATCCAATTCAAGGCTAAAAAACAGCCATAAAACTCTGGCGTTAAGTGTGCTTTCCCTAAAAGTCTTTCAGGAAGACTGATGAGGAAAAGACAACAGCACAGAAGTCTTGTTCCAAGAAGCTGATAAAAAAAACCACACACAGAGACTGCAGTAGATTTCTCACTACAGGAGGGCCACATTTTACTTGTAGTCTCAGAGTTTGACTTACCAGTTCAGAGAACTACCACAAATTTGCCAAGTGTATTTTTCCTAGCCAGCAGTTTTAAACAAATTTAACCCACTCTCTTGCCCAGACTCACTCTGAAGAGTTAAAAGAAAACCTCCTTTTATTACCTTGGTGGGGGCCTCTTTCCAAGTGTCTTGTTATTCCAGGCAATAGATCCAGCATATATCACTTTTAGAAAGTTAGTATCAATCTGAGGGAATACAGCTGCTTTTTCCTCCCTTCCTTTTTAGCTGGAATGTTGGTTTGGTTTGTTTTGAGCTTGAGGTTCCTTCCCTAACTGGATAAAAATCAGCTTCTTTTTTTCCAGGCTGCAAATAGAATCTTTCACAGCTTTGTGAAACTTTGGGTGGCATCATGTAAACAACTTTATAAATAACAATGGCAGGAACAAGCTCGGTTTCATGAAGGTAGTTTTTCCTTAAGCAATTCTGGAATATGTGAACTTCAAATTGCCACTTTCCTACATTTAAGATACAGTATTTTCTGGGTACCTAGAAACTATTTCACCTCTTTTATCTACTGGTTACTTCATATATCTCAGTGGTTTTTCTTTTTTAAAAAGACTTTATTCATTCATGCATACAAGAGTTGGGGTGAAGGCCAGAGGTGGGGGGGAGGGCAGGAGAGATGATTCACCAGAGACAGTGGGCAGCAGAACAGGTGGATCTACTGAAATACACTGCTGAGGGGAGCAATGGGTGAGACAGGAGAGGTCTGCTGTGCCATGTGGGTCAGCTCCCTGGCCAGGGGATCGAACTCCTGTGCTGCAGTGGCTGTGATAGCTTCACAGTGCTGAGATTCAGTGGTTTCTAAGTGCAAAATGTGTCTTCCTTCTTAATGTACTTCAATTAAATAGTGCTAGTTCTTTTAAGCATACTGAGGATACAAGGAGGAATAAGAATTTCTAGCAAGTTCACCCCACAGACTGAAACACTCACAATCTAGTAGGTGAGAGAATATCAGAAACAACTAATTACACAGCAATGCAAAGACAATATAAAGTCTTGACTAATGCAAAAATTGGGAGAAGCTCGATTTAAAAGGATTTCTTCTTAGAGGATGCATAGTTGAAAACCACCTCATGGAAAATATAAACCATTGATATTCTGAATTCAAATAAATAGTGGGTGACTATTCCTGTATGGTTGGCCCTGGAGATACAACAATCCAGACAGACTTAGTAACTGCCTTCATGGTCTTCAGTCAGGCACAGGAGGTCTGATCTTGACAAGCATGAATGTCTGTAGGTATTTGGGGGAAAAAATATAGCCCTGTGAACAAGAGGGCAACTTCATCTGCATTCTGCCTTTAGCATCACCATTAAGGCCATAATTTGTGCTTGTGATGTACAGAAAAAATAGAATTTTGGAAATGGAAGGGACCACAGAGGTGACCAGATTCCATAAGTAATGTTGCAACTGGGGAAGCTAAGTCCTCAGGGAGATCCTCAGGGAACCAGATTCCCTAAGGTGAGTCTGTTATGCAATGGGGATTGAAGAACAGTTATGAATTAAGGAAAAGCAAAGCACTAATAGCATACTCCCTCCCCCAGTTCAAAAAGTATCAGGATCAAGGCAAGAGTACAGAGGATAATGCTCTGGTTCCGCTATCTTCCCTCCACCCATCTTGACTCTGTACTAAGTTGCTACAGCTTTCATAATGCCCCAAACATCCCTTTATAACACAAGTATCGCTTGTAATTCTTGATTAACAGCTGTGTCTGCAATGAGATTTGAAGGCAGCAAAAGGAGTTAGGAGACCAATTGAGAGGCTAGTCCAGGTGTCAGTGATGAAGACAAAGAAGATGGATTAAGAGTTTTAAAAGGTGGAACACACACACCACCTAATGATTTATGGAGAGTATAGAGGGTGAGCCAATAGCAGATGATCAGTTTCTCACTTGAGTGCCTGGCAGATGGTGGTATTTGAGATAGAGAATACTGACAGTGGTGGAAGAGGTATGCTTGGCAAAAAGGTAACTGTCTATGATAAGGATATATTTATTGGGGTGACTTCTACTTGAACCAAAAGCCAAATTTCACTAACTCTTCAAATATGACAATGGAGTTTGTGCTAAATGAATTATCAGCTGATGTCTTAAAAGAATATCTGCTTCACCAACCATAGTTTTGCTTATAATTTACAATTCACATTCCTCTTCAAAAAAGTGGGAAATAGGTTGGAAATGGGGATAACTATAGCATTAAATGCTAGTGTTTGATTTTATTACTTCGGAGTGAATGCAGAGTAGACAGAATTCAAGACCATAGTTTCCAGGGAAAAACAGGTAAATAAAAAGGGAAACATGGATCATTTCAAGGTGAGAACTATCGCTAGAAAGTGGTTTTCAGTAAAAGCTAACTTTGAGATTTTCTGACAAACAGTTGTGAACAACTATCTGAACTAAAGCTTACTTTTGTATTATATTTCAAAACAGTTAGGTCTCAAATCACATGTGAGCTCCCTGGGTGCAAGTATCTTTCATTTCAGTTCTCTCCTAAAACCAGAACCTACAAAGTACCCGAAACATGGCTAATGCGTTTGCTCAACTGACGCTGCTCATTCAATTTCTCATTCTTGCTACATGTATTTTTATACCAGGGAGTGAATGGAGCCTCAACGAATTTTCTCAAGAGTCTAAAATGCAGCTTTGACGAGGGAGTCTTCAGTCCAAATCCACGATCTGTGCATCAGGGAGTAATGAGAAACAGACAGTGGAAAACCAAACCCCACTGCGTTGTTCTGACGGAACTGTAAACAGTTATCCTAGCCTATGCGTATTTAAATTGGGGAAAACATAATGCAAACAGATTAGCAGATGGTGTGCACAGTTTCAGAAAGGACCTGTGGAATCTGAGTACAAACTGACTCCAGGCAAGTGCTCTTGCTCCGGGTCCTTCCAGGCTCGCCCTAGGAGCCAGGGCACTTCCCCTGGATTCGGTTGCCAGCCCCGGGAGAGCGCTGCCCCCACACGACGCCGGTCCCTGGGCCCACACCCTCCGACACCTCCCCTGCCCACCTTTCCGCCTCTTCGTGCCCTGGGACGCCCTGGGCCCAGACGCTCCCACTCCCCAAACCTCGGTTCTCGTTCCCCGCCTTTACCGCTCCTCTCGACTGGGCGTCGCGCGCTCCGCCTCGCACCTCGCTCCAGCGGCCGTCGCCTCCTCCCACTCGTACGGCGACCGGCGCCCCGCCGGCCTCGCTTCTGCCGCCACTTCCCCGCCTCCGCAGCCCGCCCGCACCAATCAGCGCCAGGCTAGCAGTCCGGCTAGCGGTCCGACCAATCGCCGACCCGCCGCCACCAATCCTTCCGCGAGCGGCTTTGGACGACGGAGCTGCGGAGGGCTGAGACCCAATTACCCGGATGGAACGCAAAGCCGGCCCACTCCGTCAGCCAATAGGATCCAGGGATAGACCCCAGGGTTCCTTGAGATCGCACCTGCCGAGAATTAAACAGCCAATTAGAGGCTTAACCGAACCCCGCCTCCGAACTCTTGTCTGTGCTAATTACCGGGTAACCCACGTCCTGAGCCTAGGGGAGAAAGCAGCGCTGCCGGGCGGGTGCCCAGGGGCGAGGGGGTGGGCTCGCTCGCGCGTGTCACCTTTCGCACGTTAGTGCCGGTGTGCGAAGCCAGTGCTGCTCCCCCCCCGTGACCGTGGGGGGCAGCCTCGTGGTGGGGGTGCTCTGGCCCTATTCTCTCCGCGGTCTTTTATGGACTCCCTCGCCGCCCATACCGTGATGGGCGCTCTGGAGACGTGGAAAACATTAAAAAAAAAAAACAAACTGTCATAAAAAAGGTTTCGTAGCGATGGAGAGGTGATGGGGAAGGAACTGCGCCGCACAGGGCTTGTTCCTCTGCCGAGGGACAGACAAGGAGGGCAGCAGGAAAGACTGAGAGGGACCCGAGTTCGCGCGCCCCGGGTAAGGGAGCGGCGGGATCCCTGGGGAAGGAGGGAGAGGGTTGGGGCTCGGCGCGAAGGCACAAGCGGGGGGCAGCTGCTGTGGGGTGAGGAAGGGGTTTCTGCGAGCGGCGGTTTGCTTTGGAAGAACGCGTTCTAGTCTCTCTAGGTCCCTGGACCGTTGAGAACGGTTGGGCCCCGCCAGCGCCGCTGCGCTGCTAGTTCGTGCCCCTACCCGCCCCGGTTCGCTGCCCGGCGCTCGGGGCTCCTGGGGGTCTCCGGCTCGGGCTCTCTGTGTAAGGTGGAAATCTTTCGCTTGAGCTTCTGTCTTAAGGCCTGGCACCTGATCTGCGGATGTTCAGTGGATGTTGAGTGAATGCAAATTGTTATCTTTGGTCAATTCGGAGATGTCTCTGGTCCTCAGTTTTTCTTAGTATTTTTAAAGTTTGTATTAACTTTTAGATTATTAAATATTTGTATGTAGAAAGCATGTCTGTTTTGAATAATTTATGCATACACATTTTACAAAATTGAAAAGGAATGGGTTATTACAGTGAACAAATCTCTTCCCTCAGAAGTTATCAGTTTACTAGATTGTTGTGAATTTTTCATATGTACATGCATTTGTTATATCTCAGTGGATGATGTATACACGCTATGTGGAAATTTACTTTTTTATTGTCTAGATAGCTTTCTATAGCAGCACGTTATGTATTGACTTCATAACTTTCATAATAAGTCGAAAGGATGCAAGCAGTCTTTTAATATATTTGACACCTAAATATATTTCACATGGCTTTTGCATAACCGTATAATAAATACCTAGGGCTGTAAATACTAGGTGACAGAAGTGTGTGCTTTTAAAAAAATTTATAGATAACAATTTTGCAAATCCCCTTCCTCATCTTCATTCCATTAGCAAGGTTTGAGAAGGATTTTGGTTAAGTACAGTACTTGGTAATTGCCTTCCTCTGAAATTTTGCCAATTTTCTTTCTCATCAGCCATGTATCAAAAGGACCAATCTGATAACATAATAAATACAGTGTCATCAAGCCTTTTCGTTTTTGACCTTTTTTGGTTTAGATTGGCAATAAAATTTTCATTGATCTTATGTGTTTGAGCTTCTCTTAGTGGCCATTGTAGTTTTTTTTCTGTAAATTTTAAGTTATAAATATTTTTTCCTTTTCCAAGCTTGTCTTATGTCTTTTACTTTGTTTTGGAGTGATTTTTTTTTTTTTTTGCCATGCAAATAATTTTTGAAGTTGAATTTGTCAGCATTTTGTTTGATAACCTCAGGGTTTCCTATCATAACACCTCTGTACAATAACATTACTAAAATGTTCCCCTATATTTACTTTAAATTCTGTTACGGTGTCTATGTAAATAATTGCTTCGTGTAGAGTTTGTTTTAGTGGAAAGCTGTGAGATAGAGATCCAACTTTATTTGCTTTACCAAACTCTGAATTGCCCATATTTCTCCTTTGACATCTTTTTAAGACCCAAATTGTCATAAAGTGTGTGTTTATGTCTGAGTTTTCATGTTACATTGATCTCTGGTTATATTCTAATGCCATATACTGTTTTCGAATTGATGTTCTTTGTGTGTTTTTTTTTACCACAATTTTAAAAAGCTCCGTGTGGCATACATATAGAAAAGTGCATAAATGAAACATATACATCTTGGTGAATTTTCAGAAGTGGAGCCCATTTGTGTAACCAACTCCCAGATACAGAACTAGAACATTGCCAGCATTCCCAAAGCTACTCCATGTCCTTCCCCGTCACTGCTCCCATGCAGGGTAACCACACTTCTGACTCCTAGTAACAGGAACTAGTTTTGCCTGGTTTTGTTTTTCATATCAAGAGAATTACATAGTCTGTACACTGTTGTGTTTGGCTTCTTTTGCTCAAAATCATTTCTGAGATTCAGTCATTGTGTATATTTTTAAAAATCAGTTAATTGTTTAAATTGGGGTAACATTAACTTAAATTATTGGTGGTATTTTGGAAGTTTTAGGGTCCCTCTCTCTGGTACCACCACCATAGTGCACCTGCTACCATCACCCATAGTCCTCCCTCATGGAGTTGTATGTAGTTGTAGTCCATTTGTTCTCATTATTGTGTAATTGTATATTGTGGAAATATACCAGTGTTGATCCTCCCTGGTGGCACAGTGGGTTAAGCAATGCACTATGAAGCAAACCACAGCTACTGCAGCACGAGTTCGATCCCTGCTGCCGGCCAGGGAGGGGACCCACATGGTGCAGTAGACCTGTCCTGCCTCGCCTGCTGCTCCCCTCAGCAGTGTGTTTTGGTCAGTCTACCTTTTCTGTTCCCGGCTCTGTCTCTGGTGAGTGCTCTCACCTCCCTGGACTCTGACCTGTACCCCAGCTCTTATATGCATAAATAAATATTTTTTTTTAAAAAAAAGAAATATACACAGTGTTTAGATTACCTAAGGGGGAATTGGTGTATTTATTTCATAGACTATTTCTATAGGCGCATTTAAGTCATTGATGTCCCATCTAGCTTTTTAAAATGTAGAATTTACATATTATTAGTAATATTTCTAGGAATTTATATGCCTTGATTGGCATAACTTTTTACTTTTAATGGGGTAACAGTAATTCAGACCCAAGGAGAATGTTAATTGTTGGGTTTTTTTGTTTGTTTGTTTTTAAGATTTATTTGTTTATGCATACAAGCACTGGGGGTACAGGCCAGAGGTGTGGGGAGGTGAGAGAATCCACCAGACAGAGTAGGGGGCAGAACAGATGGACTGAAACACACTGCTGAGAGGAGCAGTGGGCCAGGCAGGAGAGGTCTGCCTGCACCATGTGGGTCCCCTCCCCAGCCGGAGGCAGGGATCGAACTCTTGCTGCAGTGGCTGTGATTTGCTTCTTAGTGCGTTGCTTAACCCACTGTGCCACCAGGGAGGCCCGGAAGACTTAGAAATTAAAAGTTAAACCACAGGAGGAAGTTAATCAGAGCAGTGAAAAGCCATCACTTTTCCTGTAAAGTTTTGAAGGAGGGTTGACTTCTACTTGACTGGATAGGGAGATTGGGGAGTAGAAGGGATAACTTTAGGTGTGATGATTCCAAACTCATTCTCAGGTCACTGTGTAATTAGGCTTTGTCATCTCATTCCCTATCTGAGAGCTCAAGCCATGATTGAAAGTTTGGAATGTGATAGGCTGAGATTGGGTGAATTATAATCTCTTTATTTTCATTTCTGAAGAGTCCATTCTCTTTCCTTCAGGGTGTTCTTTAACAGGTGCAGGTGGCAGCAGGTCGAGCTAGGTCAGGTTTGCCCAGAGCTCAGTGGGCAGGTGTTTGCACTCTAAACCAAAGAAGGGAAGTAGACTTTAGCTAGAAGGCTGGCAGTGAGAGGGTCTCGAGCACAGGTAAGCCTGCTTCAGACCCTTGGCTGCTCACCACTCCCTCTTGGACGACACGCCTGCTGTCTATCAAAGTTGCTTTCTGAACTTTTGAAAAAACACTCATTTTTTACTTTGCCCACTGTAGGAGTCACACCTTCCTCCTCAAGGCTTCTGACCAGAAACCAGCAACTGGGAGCCTGAGCCTTAGTATCAGAAATTAAACTGGTGCTACTTTTTAGTCTTTCAGGTCATACTGATGAATTGTGGCAAGTATCTTAGGAGAGAGATTCTTCCCAGACTCTTTGATCTCTCAGTCTTCCTAGTTGCTTCCCTTTACAGAGCAGTTTGGAAGCAGAAGACTTTGCTCTTTAGCCTGAGTTGCCACCACACACATTTCTTAGAGTCAAAGTCTCACCCGGTCTCCTGCCTCTCCTTGCGAGATGGATGCTAGTGGGGAAGGGAAGGAGAGAAGCTAGAGGCCATAGTGTGTTTTCTTTCTTTTTTAAAAAAAGATTTATTTTTACTTATGCATACAAGAACTGGGGTGTAGGCCAGAGGTGTGGGGGTGAGAGGATTCACCAGAGACAGAGTGGGGAACAGCACAGGCAGATCTACTAAAATACACTGCTGAGGGAGGGGAGCAGTGGGCAAGACAGGAGAGGTCTGCTGCACCATGTGAGTCACCTCCCTGGCCTGAGATCTAACTCATGCTGCAGTGGCTAAGATAGCTTGATAGCGCTGAGACTTTAACCCCTGTGCCATCAGAGAGGCAGCATAATATGTTTTCTTATAGGCTCCATCCTACCACCTGCTCTTAACTGGGCTAATAACATGCTTCATACCATGGTCCTCACCTCTAAGACACCCTGGGGAGCACTGGAAGCCTATGTCAGCATTTCTCCTGACAAATGGACTTTCTCACAGCTGAGGTCGTCACCTGCTTTCCATGGAGTTTGTGATGGCAGCAGGGTGACTGTAGTTGACTGTAGTTGATGTATAAACTCTTTTGTTTGGAGCTTGTACCAGCTATTCCCAGAGGGGTCTGTCACTCAAAAAAAATCATTGAGGATCATTACCTTGTCCCTTGAATAAGGGATCCAACCCAGCAAAGAAAATAGAAATAAATAAAAAAAGGAAACAAATTAGAGAAACAGTCTGTTAGGGACCAAAATGAGAAATGCTGAAATGCTGCCAGAGTATCTCTGGGTTCAAGCTTCTTTCAAGTTAGGTCTCAAATGAAAGAGGAAGAGAGGTAGATGGTAGGGTGGGGGTGTCCTCTAAAAGTTTCTGTCAAATGGGAAGAAGCAGAATATGGGCAGAGTCAAATTCTGGAAGCTCACAGATTGTTCTGCCATCCTAGACATTCCTGAGCAACCTCTGTAACCCAAGAGGTGGAGATTAGTTAGAACCCAGAAAAGGACCTAGGAATCTGAAGCTTCCATTTTAATTCAAGAGATTCTGTTGCTGGCAGCCAGGCACTTCAATTCTGTCTATCTGGTCCCTATAATTTTTGTTTTCAGATCCTCAAATTTTTTCTGTTGGTCCCTTGGTCAAAGGTAGGACAGTGGAAGAGGGGACTGAGAAAATGGAATTAAAACAATCTCTGTCTTCCTGAATCAGGTGCGTAGAGTTGTTGAGAAAGTTGAGGAACAACAAATGATCCCATGCCCCCTAAAGGTTTGCTGGGGTGGAGCAGAAGATAGCCTGGATTTGACCTTTGTCACGGGACGCACACCTGAGAGGCCACGGGGGAGTGGGTCATGAGAATGGGTGGTGACGAGCCATAGGGCATATGAGGGCTCTGAGTTCAAGTGCAGACCCTTACTGACTAGCACGTGTTAAATTTATTTCACTAGCTAAGATCCGTATCTTCTAGGGTTGATGTAATCATCAAGTAAGAAAATATATGAAGTCACTGATAGGAAAAAGGCCCTCAATAGATGTTATTTTTCTTTTCTTCCCACTATTGCTCCCCCCTTGGGGAGAACCTCCAGCTGACTCCCTCCACAAGATGAGACCAAAATACTCCTGTACACGTGTACATACCACCTGTCACGTCCCTGGTTGTATTCACACACCCATCACAGAGACACTGGTGCAGAGTCACCTGAGCTAAGGACAACGTTCCCAGACAGGTAAAGCAAGGGCCTGGCTTGCTGATGACCAAAGGAGCTGTGGAAGGGCTCATCATGGTGACGTTAGTACTTTAGCCGGCGTGAACCCCAAGTATCCTGGAAAAATTATGTAAGGAGACTGAGTGGAGGTAGTGGAGGGTACTCCACAGCATTTCCCCTAGGTTGAATGTGCTTCTTAGGGGATCCTTTGCCAGCAAGGCCCAGTCCGGGCTTGTAGTGTCTGGGTGTGCTGTCCACTGGCCACGCATCGCTCCTGAGCTCTTGGAAGGTGGCTAGTGACACCAAGGACTGGAATTTTCAATTTATTTAATTTTAATTAATTTAGAGCCTCCCTGGTGGCCTAGGGGTTAAGTCTCAATGCTATCACCGCTGAGGCCTGAGTTTGATTCCTGGCCATGGAACCAAGCCACATAGGGTGCAGCAGACCTCTCCTGTCTCAACCACTATTCCCCTTAGAAGTGTGTTTCAGGGGCCACCCTGGTGGTGCCAGGGTTGAGGCACAGCACTATGAAGCTATTGGCAGCCATTGCAACGCCAGTTCTATCCCTGGCCAGGGAGGTGACCCAGATGGCGTAGCAGACCTCTCTGTCTCGCTCGCTACTCCCCTCAGCAGTGTATTACAGTAGATCTGCCTGTTCCCCCACTCTGTCTCTCATGACTTCTCTCACTCCCCCCCCCCCACTTCTGGCCTGTACCCTAGTTCTTGTATGCATAAATAAATCTTTAAAAAGTATACAAAGAAGTATGTCTCAGTAGATCTGCCTGTTCTTCTCCCCACTCTGTATCTAGTGAGTCCTCTCACCCCAGCACCTCTGACCTGCACTCCAATTGTTCTACACAAAAATAAATCTTTTAAAAAATAATTTAAATTAATTTAAAGGTTAAAATCCATCCAAGATGTAATGATTGGAATTTTTCACTATGTTTGGAACAACTTGAACGTGTGAATATACTTTTCCTCCGTAGATTTTGTGAAACTTAAATATAGATTAGATATTTATGTTGAAATGTTAGTGATTGAATTGAGATGTGCTGTAAGTATAAACTACACACTGGATTTCAAAAAACTAATGAGAAAAAAATTACTAATTATATTAATACTAAAATGATAATAGTTTGGGTACACTGGTTTAAATAAAAGTTAATGTGCAAATTAATTGTATCTGTTCCTTTTTGCCTTTTTAATGCAGTACTAAAAAATTTTAAACGAATGTGACGAGCATTCTGTTTTGGTTGGCAGCGCTGCTCTGGAGACTTTGGGATTCAGGCAGAGTCATCTCCAGGATGATGGCATCTGTTTCTTACTGCCTCAAGGGGCTTCCCGGAGATTTCTCTGAACAACTCTGCTGCTTTTGTCCCCTCCTGCATTGCAGCCCGAGCAACTCGAACAAGAACTTCTAGCCCTTGACCCCCAAGTTGGACCCTCATAAACTATTGGTGGGAGTCTGCAGAGGTGGGGAGAGCTTGTGCCCTGGGAAACATTTCTGGGACCTGTAAAGTGGATAGGGAGCTTCCTGAGCTGCTGATAGAACTGTTTGTGCGTAGTGGGGAGCAGGGTTGGAGACACAAACAACCTTCTTCTCATTTCTCAAGATCTTGGGAGTCTCATTCTCTAAACTGCTGGGCCCTCACACTCACCTCTGGCCCCACCCGCTTATTTCCACCTTGGCCCCATGAAGACCTTGCCTGCCTGTGAGGTCTGGGTGTGTCCTCCTTGGCGCTGGCTCCATTTATCTGCCAGAGACAGTTTCACCTGAGAATTTTCTAATGAGTGGAGTTTTGGGGCAAGAACAGCAGCGGCAGGAATCGACAAGGAAGCTCAGGAAGCTTGCATAATTATTGGGTGGGGCTCTTGAGGGTGGAGGGGAACTAAGGACACTAGGCTGCCGCTGCTGCTGCAGAGAGAAAGAGAGAGAGAGAGAGAGAGAGAGAGAGAGAGAGGGCTCCCACCACATGACTCTCCTCTGTCCCTCCTCCCTGCTCCTTTCCTCTCCCTTCACTCCTCCCCTTCCGATGATGCTGAGGCTGCTGCCGGTCCCTTGAGCTCTCAGCATCTCTACTTTTTCTGGCTCTGCCCTGCCCTCTATTTGAAGCAAACTCAAAGGCAACTAGCACCTCCTCCTCCCACTTTGCCCCAGCATCTGGGGTCTCTGTTAACATGATGACCTCTGTCCAGACAGCTTTCCATGGGGATAGTACTAAACACAGAAGGAGGGGAAGCTGTGGAGGGAAGTGGAAATTCACTGGGCTGGCAGTCCCGCCTGCTCCCTCTGCCCTCCACTTTTCACCCCAGCATGCGGTGCCCTCCCCCACTCTGCAAGCCTGCTCCTGCTGTGTCCCAGCCCTCTCTCCTTTCACAATTACAGTCTTGCTTTTGTTGGTCATTTTCTACTTTCCCTCAAGGGCACTAGAGACCTGAGATACAGGAATGGTAGGGAGGAATGAGAAGGCAAGGAGCTGCATGTCTGAGGTTGGAATTCTGCAGAGGGATTCCTTAGACGGCAGAGGATCCCCGCTTTCCCAATCCCAGAGATGGAGAGTCAGGTTGAAACTGCCATGGGCCAGGTGGAGCTGATCCCTTCAGATCTCTCTAGATCCCTAGACTCCTGTGGCATAAACCCCTGCTTGTCAGGCTATGTTAGATTCAGGCAAGGCCATTGGAACACAGTTCAGTGGACAGACCAAAAGGGTTGAAATGAGGAAGATGTGGTGGAACTGCGGTCAACTGAGTGGAAAGACTGATGTGAAGAAAACTCTGGAGATCATGTTTAGTTTTGGCTGCTACTCTCATGGTCTTTGGCAGCAGGTTTAATGATATGACAGACAGAGGCAGGCAGTTGAGGTTCATGCAGACAAGTACCAGTGCGTAGCCTGTCCTCCCCCACCCCACCCTCAGCCTCTCTTAGCCTGAGGGGCTTGACCCTAGAGCCCTGCGCTTGGGAGCAGAAGAGAGAGGAGACTCCAAGAAGCAAGTGGTACTTCCCAGGCCCGCCCCTGAACTAATCTGTGCCTGGCAGTCGCTACTGGTTATCAGTGGGTTTGAGCGTGAATTAGCAGACTGCAGCCTTGGTTATGCTTCTTGCTTTGGAGGAGGGCTGGGCTCACTGCAGGGGCTGCATCTTCAGCTCCCTGAGACCCCCAGGGCAGAGATGACAATGCCATCCTCACACTGGAAAGCATGGGAGACGTCATTAGCTGCTGGCACGATGCAGGCAGGCATCTGGGCGATCTTGGGACTAGGTTCAGATCCCAGTTGCCTTGGTTCTCTCTCCTTTGGTATCTGAAGCTGGGGCTTGGCCAGGTCCCCAGCGTGGAAGGGTCAGAAGAGCTTGGCAGTGACCCGGTTACCCCCCGAGTTCTTGTCCCCCGAGGGTCGGGGTGCCACAAAGTCAAAGGTCATGTGATGTTTGACCCGGCCTTTGCCCTTGCTCCAGAGGGCAATGAGGCCGAAACAGAGGGTCACCGAAGTGAGAAAGGGCAGGAAGCCGACGGCTAGCACCATGGCTACGCCTCTGCTATCCAGGAAGAAAGGCCCTGGGATCCCCGGCATGGTGATGTTGGGGTCAGAGAGAGTGCCATTTGGGGGTTCCACCTGAATGACTTCTAGCCAGGTCCTCAGGGAGTCGTTCCCAGCGACATTACTGACCACACAGACATAGGCGCCCCTGTCCCGCAGCTGCACCGAGCGGATCTCCAGTGTCCCGTCCTCTAGGACCCTCACCCTCCCAGCCCTGCCCAGCCAGGCCCCCTGAGGCCTCATCCAGGAGACCGTGGGTGCTGGGTCTCCATCTCCGGAGCAGGAGAAGACGGCCCGCCCCCCCTCCTCTGCAACCACCCATCGCGGTCCTGACTTTCGAATCAGGGCTGGTTGGCAGGTGAAGTGCCCTGGAGGAAGAATGTCCGAGAAGTCCCTCAGGCTCTTGCCCTGGACATGCTGGGGGCCCGCGCAGGCAGGAGGGGACGCGCCGAAGTCCAGGCGGCGGCGGAGCAGCCAGAGGAGGCGGCAGTCACAGGTCAGGGGGTTGCCAGACAGCCTCAGGGTGACCAGTTTGTCTGGGGAAGGGAAGGCCGTTTCCTCCAGGGTCTGAAGGGCGTTGTCTGCCACGTCCAGGAGGTGGAAGGCAGCCAGGCCGTGGAAGGCGTGAGCGGCAATGGAGGTGAGGCAAGCCCCCGACAGTCGCAGTTCCTGGAGCCGCACCAGGGGACTGAGCTTTCGGGCTGGGATGGCCGAGATGGGGTTCTGGGAGAGGTCCAGGACCCTGAGGAAGCTCAGGTGGTACAGCGCTTGGAAGGGCACCGAGCTGAGGTTGCAGCGGGTGATGGCCAGGCTGCTGAGATTCAGCCCGACCAGGCTCCCAGGCTCCAGAGCCTCCAGAGATGGCCAGTGGTGGATCTCCAACTCCTTTAGCTGCCCCAGCCCCCGCAGAGCCCCCGCTGGCAGCCTTCCGATGTCTAGTTCTCGAAGCCTTAGGGCCATGAGCCCGGGGAGACGAGCCAGGGCCAGGCTGGGCACCATGCTGAGGTTGCAGCGCTCCAGGGTGAGGGTGCTCAGCTTGGTCAGCCCAGCAAAAGCCCCTGGAGCCACAAACACCAGGTGGTTGTCCCCAACCTCTAGCTGCTGGAGGCTGCCCAGCTCCCCAAAAGCTCCATCAAGGAAGAGGACAATCTGATTGAGGCGGAGGTCCAGCAATGTGAGGGCCGACAGGCCTGAGAAGACCCCAGGCCCCATGATTCGCAGCCGATTGCCTTGCAGCCTCAGGGTGAGCAGGCTTTGTAGGCCATGGAAGGCCCCAGGCTCCAGGGTGGAGAGCTGGTTGTAGCTGAGGTCCAGTTCCTGGAGCAGGCCCAGACGGGAGAGCATTCCGCGCTGCAGCCCCCACAAGCGGTTCCCACTCAGGTCCAGGAGCTCAGTGTCCAGAGGGAGGCCCCCAGGTACCACCTCCAGTCGCCGGTGGGCACAAAGCACAGCCCGGGGCTGGGAGGTGCAGTCACACACCGCAGGGCAGCCACCGCCGCTCCCACCTGGCAGGAGGAGCAGCAGTAGGAGGGAGCTCCAGGGGGGCCAGACCAGCCGTGGAGCTGGGGCTGCAGCCATTCCCTCTTCAGTCCTGGAACAGATGGTGACATGGCCCTTTTTGGAAAGTGACCTTAGATGCCAGTGACCCTGGACTTCCCTGGGCCTGCTTGGAGGAGAGAGAGACTGGGATGTCCATCTCAGCAAGTTAGAGGACCACGAGCAATTCCAGTGCACTGCCTCCCCGAGCCTCCTGGGGCTCCTCTCCGGGGAAATCTCTACTTTCCTCACATCCCAGCCCTTGGGTGACAGGCCAAGTACATGCTAGCTCACGGAACCCTAATCAGCCTGACTCTTGTGGGGAAAGTTATGGGAGTGGGCAGCAGGGAAGTAACTTCAAGTCTGCCTGTAATTGATTCCCCCCACATCTGTGAGACCCAGGGACATCCCTCCCTGCCACCTGCCCTCCCCAAGCTCTGCTGTCCCTCTCTGGCCACACTTACACTCAGTGGCTTAATCTAAGGCTCAGGGGGTCACATCCTTGGGTCCTGAGCAGAGAGAGGCCTTACCTAAGTCATCCAAGGCTGGGAAACAGGCAGACCTCAGCTCTCCCCCAGCCAGCCCCCCTTCCTGTCACTCTGCCCTCCTCAGCCCGACCCAGAGCTGAGGCCAGTCTAGCACCACCCAGTCTCCCCAGAATGCCCGTGTGGATGACGACCAGGCTGCATACTAGCCATGGCACAGGATGCAGAGGGCACTCGAATTCTTCATGAGAACACCAAGGGCTGCCCTCCTTCCCTGCGCACACCTCTGGGGTATATGAGGCGCCCCATGGCGCCCGAAGCTTGAGTTGTATTGCTTGGTCTGCCGTCCTAGGCTGTTCCTATCCTTCCTTAATCGTGCTTTGATTCAAGTCCAGTGTGTGGCTCTGAGGGAGAGATCTTGTCCCCATTGAACTTTGCTCTCTTGAGTCAGACACAGAGACAGACCATGAGCCGGGGGACAGAGCCAATGAGGAGGGACAGCATCTGACCAGTGGCTGAGGGCGGGGAGGAAGGGAGCCCTTGGCTGGCACAGTGGGCAGAGTATACAGCCTGCTGACTTAAAGTGGGTTCAGGGGCCAGGCAGATGGTGTCGGGATGGCCACTGGAGACTGAGGTGATAGCGAAGGACTCCTTTGTGTGGGGTGAAGCGCTCACTTTGTCCAGTGCCAACAGGGACCCCGAGGAGGGAGGCAAAGGGATGCCCAGAGAGAAGGGACAAGTGCCTGTGGATGCTCCTAGGGGCGGGTGCCTGGGTTTCTTTCTAGCTGCACCCCTGGGTTTCTGAGCTTCAGGCTGTCTGCAGGGTCAGCTTCTTACTGAAGCCCCGTCTTCTCCTCCGCATGGAGCTTACAAGAGGCAGTTTCAGAGGTGGTGTGATTTCTTCCCCTTCCTCCCCACTCTACACCCTCTTCTAGAAGGATCCTTGTGGTGGCTCCCCTAGAGCCACTTCAGAGGACTGTAGTAGCTGGGAACTGCAGATCAAAGAAGCCAAAGAGTGGTGCGTGCACTGTGCTGAGGCTCAGGAATTAGACAGCACAGCGTGGGGCAAAGGCTGCTCCAGGCTCCTCTGTCTCATCCCAACCTGACAGGTATTGTGGCCTGCTAGCAGGGCTGGGGACAGGAATGCCCCATCCTCCCCTGTTTTCCCTGTGCCTGTTCTGGGAAGTCCGGCTGACAGCTAGCCCTTCATCACTACCCCTTCATCGCTACCCCTGCGCTTCCTGCTCATCCTTCTTGCTCTGCATTCAGCAAAAGTGCAATGAAGTGTGTCGTGTCACCCAGCTTCCCTCCTTCCCGCTCCTGTGAGGCTCCCCTTGGTCCCCAAAGCCTGCTGGGTGAGGGGCTAGGGGATCTGGGACCCACCCTTTTTATTTATAAGGCAGGTAATTTAATCACAAACTTCTCTTGCCAATCTCCATGGCTACAGAACTGGCTTCTAGCCACTTTGCAGGAAGAGAGAAGTGTCAGGATCGTGTTTTCCGTAAATGGGGTAGGGTCTCCCTGGGAGTCCTCTCAAGGGGTAGGGAGCTTCCTTCTTGCCTACTCTGCAGTCCAGAGACACAGTCTAGCCTAGCTAGATAGCCTGTTAGAACCGACCTGATTGGGGGAGTGACCTGTGTGTGTGTGGGGGGGGGGGGGCTCTTGAGGGAGCTTTCTGGACTATGCACAGATTTGTGGGAGAAAGACCCCTCCCAGGGGTAGAGAGAGCCCTGGGGAAATGGAGGGTGATTTTTTTTGCGTCTTTTCCCCCAGGGCACCCGGGACATCTTAGTTTTCCCATCAAAGTTCTGTGAGGCCAGGATCGATGGCTGCCTGGGGGGGCACGAGCCCCCTAGCTTGACAGGAGCTCTGATCTGGCCTTGCCTTTGAGAATGTTAGAGAGAAGGGCAGCGACCTTCTGGGACAGGAGGCGGGGGACTTACCAGAAAAGCTGGAGGGCGGCATCAAGTTGGGCACTGCATCTGTCCAGGGTTGGGGGCCCCGTCCCATTCGAGCTGCACCCTTGGTCCCTGCGCCTCCCCTGTGAGCCTCACTCCCTGCTGCCCGCTGCCCGCTGCCCGCTGCCTGCTGCCGCTGCTGCTGCTGCTGCCGCTGCCGCTGCCGCTGCTGCTGCTGCTGCGGCCGCTGCTGCCAAGACCGATGTAGAGAAAAGAGCCAGAAAGCATTTCTTTTTTTTTTTCCTCTCTCTCTCTTTTTAAACCAGGCGAGAATGAGTCTGCAGCAACCCTGTTGGTGCAAAATAAATAAATAAAGCAACCAGGGAGGGCTGCAGCAGGCGCCACTACAGAGTGGCAAGCGATGGGGAGGGAGCGCAAAGGAAGCTCTGAGCACCTGGAGGGGCCCAGCAGGGGAGGCAGAGGGGCTGCTGGAGAGGGTCTCTCTGGTATCCCAATTCCAACTGGGGAGCTTTGGGGCCAAGCAGCTGCCTTTGGGCTGCCTTGCAGCGCCCCAGATGTGGGGCAGTTTTGTGCAGTCTCTCAATCTAAATTTCCCCGCAGGTATGATTTGTGGGGAAAGTTCTCAGTCCAGAACATCTGTTGTGGAGCTTCACTTGAGGTTCCTTCAGGTGGGGATTCCTGAGTAGAACGAGCAGAACCAAGTGGGGCTAGCAGCCTTTCAATGCCCATGGGCTATTGGGCTGGAAACCTGAGTCTCCACCCAGGAATGAGAGGGGAGAACGGCCTGTAGTAGTCTTGTTTAAGACTCACCTCCCTCTACCCCCTACATACCTCTTGCTTTGAAAATCATTTTATAAAAATAGCACAAGTTGGGGGTTTATGTGTACTCCACTGACCCCCACCCCACCACCTTCTGTTTCTCCCTCAGAGGAGGGCTCACTGCTATTTATAAAGCCAAGCGAAGTTCTGGGACAAGATCCGGCTGGAGAAGAGGGTTTCTGCCCTGTTCCCTGGGCTCCTCCTCTGTGCAGGAGTCAAAGAGGTGGATGGAGGGATTGAAGGTGCAGAGCCGGGGATGGCTTCTGCGTGGGGTCTATAACCAGAGCAGGGAAGCAAGCAGGGCAGGGCCGCACCAGCCTCAGGACCTGTCCTTGATCTTCTGACGCACCAGGGTCCAGCCATCTCTGCTTCCCTTGGGGTTTCTTGTGGTAGAAGACTGCTGAGGCCAGGAGGGGTTTAGACGACCCCAGGTGTAAGATTGGTGGCCTGGGGCATCCTCAGAAACCGTTCTGGGGAACTTCAGGTTTGGGAATAAGTTCCTGTGAGTTGTGACCGCAAGGAAGCGAGAGACTGTGCTGGGTTAAATGTGTGTGTAGAACTGCAGGCTTGCAGGTAGAGCCTGTGAGTGTGTGTTTCACCTGTATGCGGGCGTGTGTCTCTGATCAGATGTGTGCTAATTAACTCCAGAAGTCTATTTTTAAAGTGCACATAGAAGGTCTGAGTTCTGTCTATGATGCTCTTGGTCTTTGTTGTACCCTCTCATATCCAAATCTCATTTAAAAAAAATTATCAGGCTTGGCCCCTTATCCTGTCCTACCCTTACGCTCCATATATCCAGTTTTTTTGGACCCTGAGAAATAGGCAGGGTGCCCAACCACCTTGCTGAGCTGGAAGGAAGGGGAATGGCAGAAAACGCAAAGGTCCAGATTCACGTTATATACAGATCCTTTTGGGCTCCAGCACCAGTCTCTGAGCTTGCTCCATCGCCCGCAGCTGAAGCCCACAGGGAAGTGCAATGAGGTATTTCAAAGGCCTAGTAGCTTCTGAAGGTATTCTTGAGCTTCATTCACCTGGGGTGTCCTGGACTCCCCCTTGTTCTGAGAACAGCTTGGTCCTCCCAGAGGTCCTTGCAACCCACCCCAGGCCTCCCTGAAGATGGGCAGGCAATGATGGTGTCCCTCCACCCCCACCCTCTGGCCTGGGCCCCAGAGGGTGGCAAGCCTGAGAGCTGAAAACCTGGCTGAGCAGGGGGGGGGGGGCCACCCTCCAGGAGCACAGGAAAGGAAAAGACTGAGGTGGGAGGAGCTCCAGGGAGGTGCCAGGTGAGGGAGAGGAAAGGAGCCTGTCTTCCTGGTCACTCGGACAGCCCCACGGGTGACTCGATTTCCGTGCTGAAGAGCTCCTTGTAGAGTGGGGGGAAAGCAGCCTGGACCACGATGGGGTGGAGATGCTGGAAGGTTTGCAGCTTTTCCACGTGCTGGCTACACAGGCTCCGGAGCTTCCCCTTGGGCGGCAGCTGGAGGTGGGTTAGTGGGGGAGGGTCAGTATTTCAGCTCTCCCCAGACAAAGACATCCTTTCGCCCTTCCCTTCCCGCTAGGATAATTCTCCTTGCTTTCTCTCCATGCACTTGGCGCCTCTGGACCAGCCAGCTCCCGCTGGCAGGGTTGGTAGGTGTTCAGGAAACTGAGGCAAGTGAGAGCTAACACGGGACAGGGCGTACTTTCTGGGCAAGCCCGCAAGATCATGTCCCTGCTACTCCAAGCAGCTGAATAGATCCTGTTAAAGACTAACTCACTTTGAAACAGTGACATTCTGCCAATGTTTACACTGTCACATGCCTCTTTGCCTTTGTTGGTGCTTTCCCCTCACCTAGAGTGCTTTTTCCAATTCTTCTTTGCTTGCTAAATCTTACCTTCAAATGTCACCCTTCTCTGGGTATATTTCCCTAACTATCCCTCCCCAGCCCCCTTAAGGGCCTTCCCTTTGGACTTCCCCCTGTGTAGCGCTTAAAACTCGATTTCAGAAGCCTCCCTGGTGGCACAGTGGGTTAAACAACGCACTATAAAGCAAACCACAGCCACTGCAGCATGAGTTCAATCCCTGCCGCTGGCCAGGGAGGGGACCCATGTGGCACAGCAGACCTCTCCTGCCTCGCCCGCTGCTGCCCTCAGCAGTGTGTTTCAGTCAGTCTGCCTGTTCTGCTCCCCACTCTGGCTCTGGTGAATCCTCTCACCTCCTGTGACTCTGGCCTGTACCCCAGCTCTTGTATGCATAAATAAATAAATATTAAAAAAAAAAACCAAAACTCCATTTCAGGAAATGACCCCATCGGTCTGTCTTCCCTCCCTACATTTAAGCTTAGGTTTTCGCTCTCGGTGTCTCTGTCTCTATCTCCTCTGTCATAATACATGGCATACTACATAGCACATGGCAAGCACTCCCAGGCTGGTACCTAACACTGCAGGTGGTAAGCCAACCTGCTGACTCTCAGCCAGACTGGGGATGAAAAAGGCCTAGAGAACATGAGAGACAGGAGCAGGCAGAACTCGCTGAAGAAAGACTAAGAAAACCATTTCTTCCTGGATAAGCAAGGGAGACATAAAAACATCTTCACAGCCACCACCCCATTATCCCCAACTTCTCCCTACCCTTCCTAGGGGAGGGGTGGTCAGGGAAGAGTGGGCAGTGGTGTGTGTGTGTGGGGTCTCTTGATAGCTCTTGAATTCATCCTGTTGTCATTCCTTTGAGTTTGTCTGGGCTATTGCGATAGCTTGCTTCATTCATTCATTGACAAACTACTTAGCTAGGCACACTGTGATGGATTCTGGTGAATAAAACAAAATTTCTATCTTTATTACATTTATGTTCTAGAGAAGGAGCCAGAAAATAAACACATACATATATACTATGTCAGATAGCTTCTTTAAAGAAAACTCAAGCAGGGTGAGCAGGAACGGGTGTTTTGTATGGGGTACTCAGGGAACACCTCTCCAGAATGAAGGGTTGGAGTAAACCATTTGGAGAACTGGGGGAAAAACCTTCTAGGCAACTGGAACAGGAGGTACAAGAGCCCTGAGGAGCAACTGAGTTCCATGTGTTGAAGGAATAACAAGAAATCCAGAGTTGCTGGAAGGGGAGACTGAGGGAGTGGCAGCAGGAGAAGAGGAGAGGAGAGGAAGAAGTCAGGGCCATATGAGGAGGCCAGGCAGTGTGAAACTCACTCTAGATTTGATTCTAGCATGACGGACAGCTCAGAGGACTGAGAACATGCTGCTGCCAGAAGACAGAGGAGGGTGGAGCAGGGGTCTGGCTAGGGGGCCTCTCCAGCAGTTTGAATGAAAGCTGGTAGCTAGAATGGGGTGATGTACTCTGAAGGTGCACGCAACCACAGTGGCCTGCCAGCTACTCTCTCAGCTTCTAGTCCCTTTTCCTTCCAGCGTTTCCTACCACATCTGAAGCTCTTTAGGGGAGAGACTGTTGTATAAGTCACTTCTATACCTTTGGCTCTAGCACTGGGCCAAGCACAATGCAAGGGAGCGTTGCTTGAATGATTACATAAATAGTTCCTGTCTGCCGGCTCCAAATTAAATTGCCTAAGTAATAGCCCTGATGATATCATTCCTTTGGGGCTCCCCATTGCCTAGAAATAAAGCTTTAACTCTTTACAATGGCATTGAAAGTCCTCTGATTTGCTACCTGACCTCATTTTCAAGCTTGTTTCCTGCTACTTCCCTTCCCCATCAGTTTATCCCTGCTCCTGATCTTACACCTTGATCAAAATACACGACCAGCTAGACTCCGCATACGCACTGTTTGGCCTCCTTATTTTCGCCCATGTTGACCCCTAAGTCTGGAGGGCCTGTCCCACCCCCACAAATGCCTGTTAAAGTCTGACATCTTCCTTGGCCTAGTTTAAATGCCACCTTCCGTAGGGAGCATTTATGACCCGCTCCTCTTAGCTCTGAATTCTTTTTTAATCCTTAGCCTATGCTCTCGTAATACTTCCCCCAGTATCATTTATTATACTTACATATGTTAAGATATATAGTTCATGTTATATAGTTATATATATTTTATGTAACTATATAATAGCTACACAGTTAATACATCTTATATAAAATATACTGATATTAAGATTTTAGTACCTATTAATATAGTAAAACGCACATATCACTACATATCAGGAGCACAGGAATACAGTGATAAGAACACTGGGATTAAATCTCGAGTTTTCATTTGCAAATCATGTAAACTGGAACCAGACATTTAAGTCTCCTTATCACTGCAGAGAAGTTTTAAATCAGTCCTCTTGACTAAGTTGTCCTGAAGATGAGAGAGCATCTTCGAAAAAGCACGTTCTTCATTGTGTTTCATCACATGTCACATTCTACTCCGTGTTAGAATTATTAGTACACAAGTCTTTCCTTCCTCCCAGATGCAAAACTCTCGTTGCGGCCAAGCACCACACGCTTGTATCTTTCCATTCACAGTGCCTACAAGCAGGCACTGGGAAACGCTGGCTCTGTTAACCTGAATTGTTCCCTGGAGACCCCTCCTAATTCCAGGCTCTCTCACTTTCCATAGGCACACGGAAGTGACTGGTCATCCCCTCCCTCCCCACTGCTGCAGGCTCACTAACACTACATCAATCAGCCTCGGTGGTCCTGCCCTCGCCAGCCCTGATGTCGCAGATCTGGCACTGGGCCTGACCTCTTCTGTCCCGGGACTGCTCCTACCTTTGCCAGGATGCCTTGGCGATGAGTCTTGCAGAGATGATGATGAAAGGCCAGCTCCAGATTGTGCTGCAGTTGTTCTACTTTGCTTTTCTCCTGGAGCCCTGGCCGGTCTAAAGAAGGAGGTGGGATAACAGTGAGAACTAGAAAGAGCATTGACGCTAACTTCCACCAAAAGGGGGTATCTTTTCCTACATCTGTGCTGACAGTCTTGGCCTGCAGACTCAGCTTAGCGGTCTGGCCCACTTGCTGCATTCTCTGGATACATAGCACTCGGTTAGCTGAGCTGTGGGCTGGATATGTGAGACCCGCCACGAAGGGTGAACAGTGTTGAAATCAGTTTACACAGAACAGGACTTCTCCACTGTGGGGGTGGCATCTCGCAGTCACAGGATGGGAGGAGGCCACCATGAATTCCAGTGGCGAGGTGGTGCCCATGTGTCTGGGAGCGGGACCCAGGTGGAATTACCAGTTGAACCTGCTAGGTGATTCCACACAATGGAATCCTTGGTGTGGGCTCCTGCACAGACTGATTTGTCTCAGGGAGGTGGCTCGCTCCCCTCAACATCATGTCTCCCTATTTCTCCAGCCCCATAGCCCCTGTTGCTGTTTCCCTTTGAGTGCCACTGAACCTTCAGTTTAAACCATTTTATTTTACAGCGATCTCGGGTGGGGCCCGTTCTGCTCTTTAAAGCTACTTCCAGATTTAACCACATCAGGAGATCCAGACTCTTCAGTTTCTGTTGCCTCCCTGCCTCCCGAATGGCCCTTCCCGCAGCCCAGTGACACTCACTGGCATTGATGAGCACCAGGGCGGTGTAGAGGGCTATCTCATCCTCAGAGAAGTGCAAGGCACTCAGCGAGCGGGAGAAGTCAAAGATGGAGCTGATGAGCTCGCTGCAGCCTGACGAGTGGAAATGGAAGAATGAACAAGGTGGGGAGGAGCTGCTGCCCAAGGACGCCCGCCCGCTGGTGTTTGGAGCTGAGGGGCTCTGAAAAGAGGGTATCCCGGGTCTAGAAGCATTGGAAGGGGTTGGCATCCGACTCCTCTCTCTCATTTCCCCCTGCCCCTCACCCAAGGCTCGAAACAGCTCCATGCCACCGTATTTGCCTTCAAAAAAGACTGTGTGGTTGTCAGCATTGTAGGCCCGGCTCATCCTAACCAGCACCACTTCCATTGCTCCTGGGGGTGGGGAGAAAGGATGCGGGCACAGCGTCAGGCAAAGCCAAGACTGTCTCTGTCCCCCTCAGTGTCTGATTGCCTTAAGTGCCCTCCCTCCTCTGGGCCCTGCCAGGCCCGCCCCCTGTCCCTTCTGCCCAGGGAACCACCCGTCCCTGGGCACCTGCTTTGAGTAGCACGATCTGGTCGTTCTGGCAGAGCTCCATGAAGCCCGAGAGCCTTTTGGCGAACTCCACCACGTACTGAATGGCCTCGGTGAGGCGGTGGGCACAGCGCTCCCACATCTCCCACACAGACTGCAGGGAAGGAACAGGCCCCGTAGCCCGCTTCATACCTGAGCCCTGGGTGTCCAGACTGTGAACTGCAGGGGATAGGTTCTGAACCCCCACATTCTCAGCACATATGCACACTTGGGGTCACTTGGGCCCCAGTGAGCTGTTGTGAGGAGATGAAAAATGTCTGTGATGCAGGGGCCTTCCTGGTGGCGCAAGGGGTTAAGTCGCAGCACTGTTAAGCTATCCGCAGCCACTGCAGCATGGGAATTCGGTAGCCAGCCAGGGAGGGGATCCATGTGGCACAGCAGACCTCTCCTGCCTCACCTGCTGCTCCCCTCAGCAGTGTGTTTCAGTCAGTCTGCCCGTTCTGTTCCCCACTATGTCTCTGGTGACTCCTTTTATGCTCCCACCCCCCGCACCTCTGGCCTGTACCTCAGTTCTTGTATGCATAAATAAATCTTTAAAAAATATGTCTGTGATACAGCGTTGCCCACAGAAAGTCTGCATCTTGTTGGAGTGAAAGGGACATACAAATTCCTTGTCCCCCTGGGTCTCAGTAACCTAGGAAAACACAGGCTCAGTGCCTAACAAGTGCTTTTCAGTAGGTGGAGGTGTTCAGAGTGGGGTGGAAGAGAGCAAGAGCTGGGGGGTGAGGGGCTTGGGGGACCCAGGGATCTGAATGACCTGGAGTGTCTGTTAACCTCTCTGAACTCAGTTTCCCAGTGCAATAAAAACAGAAATAGTGCCAGTTCACTGGTTGTCGTGAAGGTGGAGGATAATTTATGTAGTTTTCAGCACGCCTGGTGAGAAGGGTTTTTGAGCGAAGGGTAATCGGGCTGCTGTTGTATGGTTGATAGAGGAGGAGGACAGAGAGTTGATAGCAAGATCTGAAGTAGGACGAAGGCCAGCTAAAAAGTCAACAGGCAGGGGCTGAGGAAAAGCTTTCATCCATCCCCTGGGGTGTCGATACCACCTGCCACCCAGGCTCCTGTGGGGGTACACGTGTGTCTGTGACACCACGCCTGCCCCAGCCCACTTGCATGTGCGTCCCTGGGCCCTCCACGCCTGGTGGGATGCCCGCCCTCCCGGCACCATGTCCTGGCCTCACCTTCCTCTGGTAGCTGGCTACTTCCTCCCGGGAGAAGATGGTGGAGCGCTGCCGAAGCAGGTCCTCCAGCCGCAGCTGACACGTCTCTCGGTAGGACTTACACACATTCTGTACCAGGTGGTCTGAGGCCAAAGGAGGAAGGCACAGCTCCATCTCATCCAGCTCCTACCCCCCACCCGGAGGGCATCCTCCACCTGGCCTCCCTGGCTCAACCTCCCCCAGTGCCTCTTGCCCAGGACCCCTCAGCTGCCTTGGATGTTTGGTTTACAAGGGGTGCTGGCTAAGGCTCCTCTCTCAGAAGCCCCTCTCTCACCTTCCCCATCCCCTCGACCGTCCCAGCCGCTCACCCATCTCTGTCAGGGAGGAATAAGGTGCCTCTGGGGTGCCGCGGAAGCTGGGGCTGCAGTAGCTGTTCAGGCCCTGTCCTGGCTCCCCACGCCCTGCATGCCTGGGGTCCTCATAGTGAAGCCCACATCCGTCAGAAGGCAGCTGGCTGCCTATGTTATAGAAGCCCTCTCTGCCCTCGGCCTTGCCCCGCTCAGGGCTGTACTCCAGGTGGTAGGGGGCCCTGTTGAGCCCGGCCTTGACCAAGCTATTGGAGTAGGAGGGCCCAGAGCCCGGGGAGCCCATGAGGCCAGGGGGACAGGCAGAGGCCTCGGGCAGGTCAGGCGAGGAGCCTAGGGGTAGCTGCCCATCTGGGAGCCCCAAGGTGCAGGAGATGGGGTCTGTCCCTTGGCCCCCTGCAGGAGGGGTCTTGGCCACTTGTTCCCGTTGCTGCTGCTGCTGCTGCTGCAGTTGTTTCTGCACTTCGGCATGCAGACTGTCCCTTTGCTTCTTGGACATGCGGCCAAACTTGACAGCTGAAAAAGTCCAGGGGTCAGGAGTTTCGATGCAGGAGGACATGATACAGGGCAGGGTCAACATAAGGCCTTTTGGTCATTATGGGATTACCTTGCTGCTTCCCCGAATAGCTGACTCCAGGCAGAGCCTCTGTGGTCATGCTTTTCAAGGACTTTTGGTCCAGCTCCACCCCACCGCTCATTGTCCTGCAGGCCTCTGTCCAGCCCAGTTATTTCAATCTCCTGAGCAAACTCTCCTAGCTCTAAACCTGCCTCTAGTAGTGGCAGAATTTAAGCAATGACTCAACTGAGGACTCTGGCCTGCTGATATTGGGGCTGGGGGTGGTCAAGAGGCAGGGGCTCTAGTGGTATTGGGGTCACCTTGCTCGTCCGGGAGGGTCGGAGGAAGAGGGGAGCTGAGCACACAGGTCTCCCTGTGGTCAGGCCTGCAGGCTCCCTGTGACCTAGATACTCACCACAGCCCAACCCAGGCTCCGCGGCTTCTTTCTGAACATCCTCTTCTGCTCTCTCTTTCCTGCCTTTTCACTCCCCCCGCCACCCCTCCCAGGTGTGGGGGCACAGCCCCTCACCCCGCCTGCCCCTTTGCGCCCCTCTGTGTTTCCTTTCACTTTGTTATTTTGGGCATTGAAAAGTGCTGACAGGCTCCTTCAGGCTCCCCATCACCTTGTGCCTCCCCCAGGCAGGCCTGGGCTCCCTCTGAGGGGGTGAGGAGATGGGGGTGGGGCTGTGAGAGGTGGTGGGTGAGGAAGGTGGAAAGGCACCAGAAACAGCAGCCCTCCCCACCCTGAGGCCTTTTGCTCATTCTCAGGCCAACTCTGGTTCTGTGCCTCGCCACAGCCCCATGCCCAGGATGAAAGTGGGGGACAAGGAAGGGAGCTGAACTAAAGCTGGAGCAAAGGGCGGCAGGGGGAACCGAGAGGAAATCTTGATGATTCTGGGCCAGAGTGGAACAGAGTAAGGAGAACTCATCCCAAGGACGAAGCAAATGGACAGTCTGGGACCTCGGCAAAAGTAGGATTGTTCTAGCAGAGCCCAAGTTCGGAACTGTGCAGAGCTCTGATGGGGCAGCTTGTCCCCTCACCCCCAGGTGGACAGCAGAAGACGCAGGGCTGTCAGGGGGAAATGGAGAGCATTCCAGAAGGGTGCTTGCACAGGTTAACGTGTGTCTAGCACAAGCCAGGTTGCCCCTCTGGCGGCTCCAGGGACCCCCTCCCCCCAGGGCTGCATGCATGGCCTCACCATCTCGGGACATGCCCAGTGCCAGGCACTTCTGCAAGCGACAGTGCTGGCATCGGTTCCGGCTCGTGCGGTCGATGGGGCAGTTCTGCTGGCGGGTACAGGAGTAGGCCACGTTGCAGTGCTGGCTCCGACGGAAAAATCCCTGGGGAGGAGTGGAAACCAAGGCTGCCCATCCTGGCCAGGCCCATTTCTGAGCGTCTCCAACCCACCAGCTCCAGCTTTTCCAGATCCTACTGCCTGTCCGTTCCTTCCCTTCATTCCTTAGAACAATGGCAATTATTCCCACAATCGCTTCCCCGGTTTAAGACAAGGACCTGTTTGTAGCCAGGCCTCCAGGCCGGGCACCACCCAGGCTGCTCCCCAGCTGCATCAGGACATGGAGCCCCTCTTCATCTCTCTAGGGAATGCGCGTAAGTGTGCACTCACCTTGCAGCCCTCACAGGTGATAACCCCGTAGTGGATGCCAGATGACTTGTCCCCACAGATTTTGCAAGGGATGACTTCAATTTGTGCTAGAAGGAAGAGAGTAGGAGGTGGGTTGGGACTTTCTGCATGCCACCCCATGCTCCTGGGGGCAGACGCTTCCCTGTTCCCCTGCCCAGTTTGCTGCTTCCCCCTTGCAAAGCGAATTAAGTGTAGTGCCCAATGTTGCTCAGCACTGGGTCTCTGGAGGCTGTGGGTTTTTTCTTCCTTTCTTTTTCGTTTAGCTTTGCAGGGTGGCCAGCAGTGGTATCAGCTCTATGGGGGTAGAGAAAACAGCTGCAGAGAGCCACCTGCTCAGCCCCTCAAGTGGAAAAGCTCCGGTTGCTTCCCTCCCACCCGGGGACCTGGGAGTCCTCGCTACTTTGCAGCACCTGCTTCCCGCTCAGAAGGCTTCCTCTGTGTCTCCCTCCCCCATGGGGTGCATGGGCAGAGTACGGGGCTTGGTGGGAAGATGCGGGACACCAACCAGGCAGCATGCAGGGGTGGTGGGCAGATGGAGATGTCAGCCATCCTCAGTCATGAGGTAAAGACTCAGGGAGGGAGACGGGAGAGACAGGGACCCAGGACCCAGGGGCCCAGAGAGGGTAGGGAAGAGCCAGAGATGAGGCTCAGGACATTGGGGTGCTCTGCTGGATACCCAGGAGCAGGAGAGGGCATCAAACAGGGCTCCCTTGGCCCTAGAGCAGAGAGGCTGCTCTCCTATCTCAGTGGGCCAGAGTGTCTGTACAGGCCATCACACCCAGTGACGTGAGCACACAGCCAGAGGCTGCAAGAGCCATAAGCAGCCATCAAGGACAGAAAGGAGTGTTATGCTGAGATCCTTGCAGACTTGCAAACAAGTCACGCTAACAGGAGCTGCACACGGCTCCTAGGATTGAAGCATACACTCTTGCTCCGGACGAAGATAAGAAGGAAACAAAAAGCTGTTAGATGATAGTAGTGGCTAGTTACATACAGGCGGGCCTGGCACACAACTAGGCGACCTTATACCTCTGGGCTAGGCTTCTTGTAGCAAGTAACACAGCTCATTAACTGTTCTCATGCTAATAAAAGGCCATGGAGAGTTTGGGAGGATTACTGTTCGCCTAGGAGAGCAATAGCCTCCATCTCCTTGCTTCGGCATCCTGTCTGCTGGGCTCATCCCTGTGTCACTGAACATATAGAGTTATAGCACTAGAGATCGTCTCATTCGGCCTCCTTCTTTCAGGTGAGGGGCTAGGTCAGAGGAGGCCAGGTGGTTGGCCCAGGTTGGCACAGCACGTTTGCCCCAGCGCTGGGTCTAAATCCCAGTTCCCCTGAGTTTCCATGTACTGTTCATGCACATGCTTGTGGGGTGCACACATCGGTGGGCTTGTCTAGAGCCCAAGCACACATGGAAGGTAAGTGTGATTTCTGAGCCAGCGGGCACATCTGCTGGAGCCATCGTGTACCGGTGCGTGTTTGCATGTCAGTGCCGTGTGCTGGGCGCCAGACCTCTCTCTCCCCGAGCTTCTTGTCACCTGTGCTGCCCCCTTCAGTGTGGCTCGCTGCTGGCTCCAGCTTCGTCTCCTGGATATTGCCCTTGTCAATGTGCACAGCCCATTACCGAGTTTCAGGAACCAGCAGGGGCTCATCTTCGAAGGGATGCCGAGCAGAGTGGGGTCTCTGCTGCCTTAGGTATTGTTGCTGCTTCCAGAATCATCTAGGTCCCTTTCCTGCCATCATTGATCTGCTTTCCCATCCCTCCCCAGCCATAGCAGGTGGGTCCATATTCCTGTGGGCTCCCCTCTGAGCCCAGTCCTGCGCACTTGTGCTGTGGGGTAGGGACGGGGCTGCGGCAGGCCCGCTGGTGCCCAAAATCCTATTTCCATCATCCTTGAACCATCATCTCCTCAGGCTGACCTTGAGCTGACTCAGTGCAAGCAGCTGCCTTCTTGTGGGGGACAGGGCCACAGGCCTGTCCAGTCCCTCCATTAGAACTTTATCGACTCTCCACCCCATGCCCCTGCCACTCCCCTAGTCCCACTTGCCTGACCCACACCTGCCTGGTCACCCAGGACAGAAAGCAAGTGAGTGTTCGGATTCTCTCCAGCACATTGGAAAGCTTGAAAGGAAAGAGGGAATAAGACAGGGCTAGGTATCTGGAAAGGGGGCAGAAAATGGGGGGGTGTCTGCATATCAAGTCACTTAGATTCTCTAGGCCTCAGTTCCCTTGTCAGTAAAATCAGGACAGAAGTCACCTTGCCTGTCCAAGGGAAGGATTGTAGGCCATGTACACGCTGTGACGCAAAAGGTGAGTCGCTGTGTACGCAAGCCGAAGGCGAAGAAGCCAGTAGGCACTTGGAAATGCTGAGAGAAATGCTCGCACCCCGTGGAGTCTGCTCTGACCTCTCCCCAGCCCCATCCCCCTTCTACATTGTGGTATCTCTCTCCTCAGTGACCCTAAGCCCAGAGAGGAGAGAAACCAACATGGGTCACCCAAAAAGGTAAGGGGGAGGGAGATTAGGCCAAGCCACAGTGGGAACTCGGGCTCCAGCCCAGCAGTCAACCACAGGCCTCCTGGCCTCTTCCCTTCTCCAAGAGCCACATCCGTGTGCGTGTGTGCGCTGACCGCATGAGTGACCCAGACACAGCTCCCTGCCCCACGCCTGACCCAGCGCCGGACATAGCCCCAAAGCCTCACAACAGTGTCACCGAGGCCTTGCCCTCCTCAGAGGATGATGTGGCCAGAGGCCTCCTCCACAAATACCTGCGTTTGGGGGGCGGGGGCTTGGACCCTAGCCGCTCCCTCTTGCTCCCCAATCATGGTCCAAGAAATAGGCGCACACTGAGGCAGCTCATGCTTCTGAGCTGGAGCCTCTAGCCTCTGAGAGGCCTCACTCTAGAGAGGGCACAGGTTTAAGGCCAGGAGGAGAGACTGAAACCCAGAAATGGAGGGCCAGTCGCAGAAACACAGGAAACCGCACGTGTGTGTCCAGCCCTGGGCCAGTCCCTAGCCCTGCCCGCTCCACCAGGCTCTCCTGTCCTACTCTCTTCTCCTTCCCTGCCCCCTGTGCCCACTTCAGTGCCAACTACCCAAAACCTCAAAGAGAAAGTACCCGTGCGATGCGCAGGAGTGTGGCTTGTGGAGGAGGGGAGGAGAGAGGACGGGAAGGGGACTGGTGGAGGTGGAGGCAGGGTGAGCAGGAGTTGAAAACACCTCGGATATATCACCCTCACAGCTACCTCTCTGAGAGCCCAAGTCCTGAGCAGCAGATGGTGGGAACCCAGATTGGGGAGGGGGAGCTGAGTAATCACAGGATTACTCAAACTGTTCCCCGGGAACCTGGCCTGCCAGGAACTTACCATATAACGGCCTGCTGGTGCCAGGAACTAGAACCAAGCAAAGGTCAGGAACCTGAGGTCAGCCCCCCGCCGCCCTGGGCTCCCGCAGCAGCCCAGCCCTGCGTGTCCCAGCAGCCACTTGGGATTGCTGTTTGTAACTCAGCTGCAGCTTCTGCTCTTGCTGTAGCTCTCTCCAGAGGCCCATCAGAGGAAATCCCCCAATCCCACACACTTCCAGAAGGAGAAGGAAAATCCTAGTGTGCCTATTAGCTCCTGTAATTGACGAGTGACTGCACGCTGCCAGCAGCGTTGGCTTCTCAGACACGATCACCTAGGAGTGGCATTAAAATGCAGGTCCCGGGCCTCCCTGGTGGTGCAGTGGGCTAAGCAACGCACTATGAAGCAAACCACAGCCACTGCAGCAGGAGTTGGATCCCTGCCTCTGGCCAGGGAGGGGACCCACATGGCACAGCAGACCTCTCCTGCCTCTCTCACTGCTCCCCTCAGCAGTGTGTTTCAGTCAGTCTGCCTGTTCTGCTCCTGGCTCTGTCTCTGGTGAATTCTCTCACCTTCCTGGACTCTGGCCTGTACCCCAGCTCTTGTATGCATAAATAAATAAATCCTTAAGAAAAAAAATGCAGGTCCCAAGGCAGAAGCTCCATGGGGCCAAGCTCTTGGTCCTCAGCCTACACTTTCGAATAGTAAGAATTAGTTCCTCTTCCTGCTTTTGTGCCAGGCTGTTTCTCGGGGATGAAGGTGGGATGGGTGGGCTCTTCCCCAGATCATTCTTGTGTGTCTTCCCCACCACAAAATGTGACCTGAAGAACTCCATTTGACACCGTGCTAAGAAAAAGAAAGTGCCATCTCTTCTGGATCCCTTCAGAGTTTGAGGGATGCCCACGGAACTACCTAGGAGGGCCTCCTAGGTGGGGAAATACGGTAGACCTAAAGAAGTCTGCACCCTACCCCAACTCACCCTCCTCACAGCTGTGAGATTCATTGATAGCAGTTCTTTGAATGCCGCCCCGAGCCTGGCCCTGTGCCACCTTAGGAAGCCAGCCCTGGGCCCAGTCCAGGTGCCCTATGCCACAGAGAGGAAGTGGTAGATCAAACAAGAGGGGTCTCTTCCCACATACTCCAGAACCAACCCCAGCCTTATTGGAGGTGGATTCAGCCTTGGGGCCCTCACCTCCTCCTGGTGTCCTATCAGCCTAGAGCTGGGCCCTGTCTGCTCTTCGTTCTCTGTCTTTTTCTCCAGCGGATACTGATTAAGTGGATATCATGACAGACACAATTGTTGACTGAATTCTCATTCTGTGCCGGCCTTATGTACAGTTCTCATTGGATGATCACAGGAAGGTTGAGGAGTAGGCACTGCTTGTGTTGTCTCCATTTTACAGATAAGATGACTGAGCCCAGAGGAAGGGGCTTGACTAAGGTTACGCAGCCAGCAGTGGCAGATCTGCCCAGTGTCCTCAACTATTGAACTATATATCCTATGAGCGGGAGCCATCCACGCTCCTCATACTGAGGAGACTGGGATGATTGCAGGGAAGTATGTGCAATAAGGGCGTGGGCTAGGAAGAGAATTCGGGAGGAAGCCTATGGAACTAAAGCCGGGACTCAGTCTAGTAAATGAGCGAGAGACGTTACTCCCCTTGTCCCAACTCTTCGTCTGTGGTCCCAGACACATCCTGCCTTCACCCATTTCTGGGGAGCAGCTTCTGAGGTCAAAGTGGAAGGGTTTGCCCATGCCAACAGAGCTCCTGACTTGGGAAGACCACAGCTCCTGGGGTGGGGAGTGCTGGCTTTCACACAGCTCAGCAGGCCTCACTGCAGAACCGAGTGAGTGAAGGGGAAAAAAGAATCAGTCCTTTTCTTAGCTTAGGCCCCCTCTCCCCACAGCCCACACTCTTAGCCCCTCTCCCCAAAGAAACCACAGCTCCAGCCAGGTCCCCAGTGTACCCCAGCCTGTCACCAGCTTCCCTCCTTTCTCAGCTCTGGGTTCCCGCAGCTTCTGCAAACCTGGAAACCACGGTGGAGGGTGCTGCCACAGGGGAACAAGAGGGGGAGGCTAGTTGAGGGGTCCAGAGAAACCCCGGTGAAGTACTGGTGAAAGCTTCTCCCAGCCCATGACGACAACATTCTGCTGATACACCCAGATCCCAGGGCTGAGAAAGTAGAGAAGCTAAAACTTGGGTGGGCGAGAGAGAGTCTGGGGTTTTGAAAAGTCACCAAAGCCAGCCAGTCACCTGAAACCCCCTCCTAGTGCCCCCGCCACCCCCGCAGTCTGGGACAAGAAAAAGAGGGGAAACAAAAGAAGTGAGTGAAAACAACCAGTGCATGGGGGGAGGGGATGAATCACCAGGAAGAATCTCAACAATAAAGGGGGGGGGGGGGGCTTCCCTGCCTCTAGGGCTGTCTCTCATTCCCATAGAGCCTCTGCTGTTCTAGGAGGTCAGCTGGCCAAACAAGACCCTGGCTCTGGGCCTGTGGCCCTGCCCCATTGCTGTTTCTCCCCCCAGATATACACCTGCGTCCTTTCTGAGCTGAGAGTTCCACGGAAGGGGCAGTAGAGGGAGTAGAGGTTAGGACTCTGAGTGGATGGGCCAGACTGGCCCGCTGAGGACTGGAGACCCCAGGGCTGCCTTCCTTGGAGAGCTGGTAGCATGGGAAAGTCCCAGTTCCCTGTTTGAGTCAGGGGCACAGAGTGGGGGAGAGGGGAGTTTGGCCTGGGAGGGCTGGCAGCACCAACACACTCACTTCATTGTGATGGGACAGACTGGGAGGCTCCAGCTCCCGGGGCCTTAAGTTGAGGTGTTTGGGATCCCTATTTGGAATGGGAAGAGGGGCCAAGAGGAAGGTAAGCAGTGGAGCAAGGAAGAAAGGAGCCCCTTTTAGATTCCTCCGGTGGCCTTGGACTCACAGACTAAGGAGGTGCCCGAAGACTTGGGCTTCTCTCTGGCCCACTGCTCCTCGTTATCATCCCCAGGCTTCAGAAAGAGCAGGGCACAGCAGGCACAAGCCCCCAGCCTCATACCCCTTGTTCTCCCACCTCCCCATCACACACGATGCCAGGCCCTTATGCCCACTGGTTCTATACTGGCCATGCTTTCAGCATGAGATGACTGGGCCACCTCCTTTTGCCTGTCTGGACAGCCTTTTTAGCTAGTGGACATTTCTTACTTGCTGGCCACGATAGGGAGCCAATACCTTCCCCTTAGAATCTCCATAAACCCATACCCCTGCTCTTTGCCTTCCTAGACCCAGCCAGTGTCCCCTGGTGTCCCCTTCTGCTGCCAGTCTCCCTCTCCTCACCCGACCCTGCGTCGGTGTGCCTCTCCAGTCTCTGCACCCCAGTTCTGTCTCTGGGACATCACACACCGCAACACTTGGCTCTTCTGGTCTCCGTTTCCACGTCCATCTGGACACTACTTTCTCCGCATGTGTTTATAAACCTCCTTTCCTTTAAGTTTGGCTGCCAAATCTCTCGTTATTCCTTGGGCTGTTTTTGCTCCGTGGTGTCTGGCTCTTAGTCTGGGTGTGTCACAGTCCCGAATCCCCAGCCTAGATCAGAGGGCTTGGTGTTGGTCGGTATTCACGGGTGTGTGTGTGTGTGAGTGTGTGAGTGTGTGTGTGAGTGTGTGTGAGTGTGTGTGTGTGAGTGTGTGTGAGTGTGTGTGTGTGTGTGTGGAGGTGGAGGGAGTCAGACAACCTGAGGCTGTGAGACCCCACGGATACCGGAGAGAGAAGCACCGAGGGTACCGAGAGAAGGCCCCAGATGGGAGGAGACCCCCTCTCCTACTATCAGCCTAGGTGGACCTCTGAGCCTTTCAGCCAGCCCTGCGCCTCCTGCCTTCTTGCCTGTCACTGAAGCACACCCAAACATGGCTTTCCAGGGGACATTTGCTGATTTGGGGCCCTTTCTGGGAAACCCACCACGCCAAGCTTTACTACTAATGAGAAGTAACTAACAAGGAACTGAAGTTCTAAAGAACTTTCTTCCTTTGGAAGCTTTTTGCGCTTCTCCTGGCCCCTCTCACCCAGCTGGGCTCACATATCAGCACCGGACTCTCCATGCCAAGCATGGACGTGAGCGCTGTCTTTCCTTGGCTTCCTCTTTGTCTAGAGTCTAGGAGCGCTGTGTCTCCGTCATACCTCGGGGTGCCCAGCCAGGGTCCAGAGCTCTCTCCTTGGTCCTGGGCCCTGGAACAGGAGCCTCTCCAAAGGTGGTTTTGTTTTTAAACTCAGCTCTTGTTTTGCAACAAGGAGACCAATGAGTTGGTTAAGGTTACACAGCTTGTGAGTGACAATGGTTGTGCCAGAACCTGGTCTTTAGACTCAGTCCATGGGTCTTCCCAGGACTCAATATGGCCTTCCTTTGGTGACTTGTGAGAAGACACCAGGCTGGGGCTAGGGCTGCTACAGGCCTTGGGCCACAGCCTGTGTTCCAAGGGGTTCTCTGGAACTATCCAGTTTTCCTGCCTTTGCTCTGAGAGACTACGGGAACACCAGATGTCTGCCCCCCAGCTGTTGGCCCATGGCTCCAAGCCAGGGAGGGGGTGAAGTCAAACACTTTGTGCTCCCCCTTCACAGCCTTGATCCCCTTCATAAAACGGGTGACTCAACCTGGGACACACACACACACACACACACGTGCGCGCGCATGCAGAAATGGGGCCTTGGCTACCTCTAGATGGACTCCCCTGAGTCCTCTATCCCTCACATCCCTGGACGGGCAGAAAGGAGGGCGGCTCTGAGGTCTGGATGCTGGAGCTCTGATCCCTCTGCCTGCTGACCTCGCTCCATTGAACGCCTCTGGCTTTCCTTTTCACCCCACTCTCTGGCGGGTTGGAGACAGGAGGAAAACACCGAGGTGAGGCCACGCGGGGAGGGGTGCGTTGGGGCTACCTGTCAATTGCCTGCTTCCATCTGGCACAGCAGTGTGGCTGCTCCGAGTCTCAGTCCCTCTCTGTGAAATTATGGGACTGGGTCTCTCACAGGCTCTTGGCGAGCCTTTCCAGAGCCATCACAGAAGTTCCTCCACCCTTGGGTAGCTATCGCTACTCTGAGAGAACTGCCTGGGGAGAGGGACCCCAACTACTTCATCTCCCAATAAACCTCGATCTAGACCCCACACACCCAGCCAGGGAAGAGCTCTCGGCTCTGCTCACACTGCTCCCAAGATCCAGCTTCTTCCCAGAGGGTCCAGGGGTGATGACAGGGTTCAGGCTCCCCTGCTCCCAGGTGGCCCCGTTCACTTACTTCTCATGACTGGGCCCGAGCTTGGCCGCCTTGGCTCCCTGTCCTTCTCAGCGAGGAGTGGTCCAGGGATGGGGTGTAGCTGGCAGCGGGGGTTGGGGGCGAGGCCCTCTCAGCAAAGCCTCAGGCTGCGGCTCTGCACCTAGCTCTACCCCAGTGCTTCTGGGCAGGGGAAGGGGGGTTAAGCTCCGCACCACACAGGTGGCCAAGTGACAACCCCCCAACTCCACCACCCCCACCCCCCTGGGGTGCAGCCGGTAGGATGACAGGCGCCCCATGTGGCCAATCTGGGCCTGGGGCTGAGTGTGAGGGGTGGGGCAGCCAATCAGAGGGGGTGTTGGAAAATTCCAAAACCACATGCGACAGCCACACAGCGGTGAAAGCTGTTTCCACCCGCCAGGGCAGTTCTGGTTGGGGAGCCCTAATGGAGCTCACACCAGCCTAGTTCCTACTCTCCCTCCCCCTGAAGAGCCCCAGAGCCTGACCCTTTTTGCCAGGTGACTGCAGGGACAGGGATATTTCTAGAGGTAAGTCATCGGATGTTTGCCCCGGACTGTGGCAGGTGTCATCTGAGCCTCCCATGGACTGCCAGCAGCCCAGAGCGCATGGGGGGGCTGCACACACCCCCTAAGCCACAGTGTGTGCCCTGGGCCTGCAGGTCAATGAGTAGTAGTGATGATCGTCAGGCAAATGCCCAGGGGTTAGTCCATTAGAAGTGTCCTCAGGAGCAAAACTGCTGAACCTGGAATGCACATGATGCTGCTGATAGTAATAATATTTTACTATATGCTAGCACTGATTGTTCATGGTTTTGGTTTTTTTTTTTGTGTGTGGATTATCTAATCCTGACAAAAATACTTTATGACGTAGGGGCCATTATTCCCATTTTAAAATGAGGAAAGTGAGCTACAGAGAGGTTAAGTAATTTGCTCAAGATCACACAGCCAATAAGTGGCAGAGTCAGGCTTCAAACCAAGACCCCAGATTCCACGTGAGGGATTTGAGTCTGCTCTGGAGCCAGGATGTCGCCTGGGGCGGAAGCCCTTCAGCAGTTTCTTGCTTGGGGATCCTTCTGAAGGGCCAATCAATTTCAGAGGCCCTCTCAGCCCCATATCAGCTCTGTGGGGGTATCTCAGCTACTCTGAAAGTCCCCCTCTTCTCCCGCACCCACATATGGTCCCTGGGTCCCCCTCCCCCTGCTCACCGCGTCACTCCCTGACCCGCTTTCCTCCCAGGGCCCTGCTCAGCATTTCCGTGGGGCCCTGTGGCTAGGGGCGGGCGAGGCACCTGTCAGGATTGTGCTGAGCAAAGCAACCCCCCCATCAGGATGTAGCCTCCTGGATGCCCCCAACCCCCTGTCTGCCCACTCAGGGAGGAGGTGACTGCTGTGTCCTCTGAGATTTCTATGCTCGGAACAGGGCACACTTGGCAACAGGAAGGATGGCAGTGAGCTCTCTGGGGGAACTGGCAGGCAATCCAAGAGCAGATTATGGAAAAATGCAGGTGGTCTCTCCTGCCCCAGAGTGTTACTCATCACTTCAGGAACCCAGACTTAAGGGAATGTCCTCAGGCTGGTAAGGGCGTGTATGGGATATGAGCTTTGGGACTGAGGTGAGGTGGGTACACTTTTGGTTGTGGTGGGGAGCCTCTCCCACAAATGAGGAGGGTAGCTCTGATTGCTGAGAGAAGCCTGGAGATATTAGTGCTCACACACTGATATCCACTGGGAAGTCCCTCCTGAGTTCTAGTCCCAGTCTCACATGCTGTCTTTCTGCCCCAGGACGCAGCATCCCTGTAAATTGTGTCTCCTATATAGAGGAAGGCTTTCCTGCTCTCAGCCCTGCCCTGCCTGGCCCCAGACCTGTTCACACCTCAGGATGTGTTAACCACAGAGATGAACACCAAACCTGGCTTCACAACCACAAAGCCTGGTGTAGGGGCCCTGAGTCTCCAAATCCAACCCGGCCCGGGCCTCGCTTGAGCTCCATCACCCTCCTCCTTGGTCCAGCGACCTGCCCAACCCCTTCCATCTCCTGTGCTCCCTCCATCCAGCATCTTCCCCTTCCTTTCCCATGGTTCCCTCTGAACTATCCTTCCCTTGTCTTCTTACCACCTCGCCTCTCACTTTTGGGTTTCTTCCTCAACTCCTCCCCTGCGCTGATCTGAGGCTTCTTCACCCCTCCCTTCATCTCACTCCCCTGTCTCCCCCTGTTTTTCTAGGCTCCACCTCTTCAGGCTTGGCCTCCCCCATCTCTGCAACCTACTTGCCTTTCTTTTACCCAAACCTCCCAGAGCCCTTGCGGGATTTGTCGCCATCTGTCACACCCAGCCCTAGTTCTTGCCCTGGGTCCTTACTCACAGGTGTGGGTCTTCTTTGCAGCCAGCAACTCTGTAAAGAGAGGATTCAGGGTCAAGAGCCGCAGACCCGGGGAACCAACATTCATAGCCCCTGGACCCTGTGGCTGGATCCTGGCTAGGCACCCCAAGGTATGGCACCCCATCCCAGCAGAGCCTGGCCTCTCAGGAGAAGGTGGGCCCTCCTCTGCAGCCATCCCCTCTCCTTCATTCTCTGCCCTGTAGCACACTGGCCCTCTTCTGGGTCCTCACCATCTCTGGGACGTCCTCAAGCTGTTCCTCTGCTGGAATGCCCCCTGCCCCTACCCCTGCCCTTAATCTAGCCAGCTTCTCACCCCTCAAGTTCAAGTGTATCTCTTCTTTGGAGAAGTTGTCCACGCCTCTTTCGCTATACTTGCACACTCAGCAAAGTGTATTTGATTTCCTGGCACTCATCACGTCACCTCACCACTGCCGCAGCGTCATTGTCCACGAAGTGGGGCTTTCCTGATAGACAGCAAGCTCTATGGAGCCAGGCACCGTGTCTGTCTCACTTACCTGATTATCCCCACAGCCTCCCATAGTACCAGGCCCATCAGAAGCACCAATAAAGATTCTGCAGCCAGAGTTAACTCTCCACGGGAGTTACATCTCTGGGTTGCTCATTCGTGCCTGGCATCACAGGGGATTCCTGAGGTGTGGGTGTTGAGAGTAGAGTGGTGAGGACGTTTGGAGAAACATGGGGTAGAGCTGACAGTGCTCATGCCTCTTCCTTCCTTGGGCCCTGGCTTCACCGGCCTGCCATCGTGCGGAGGATGTGTCCTTCCTGCTGCTGCAGTGGGCCAGTGGAGAGCAGGCAGGAGGGAGCATAAGCAGGAGGGAGCACAGGCAGGCTGATACGGGTGAGCTGGGCTGCATGGCTGTGAGGGGAATCCCACTGAAGGGAAGCCTCCTTTAGAACATCACTGGAGGGTTGTTGTTTCATATGGTTTGCTCTTACGAAACAGCGACCGAGGGAGTCACTGGGAAAGCGTCCCTGCCAGACGGACCTCCGTCCACATGGAGCTCCACACCGTGGACATGACCAGCCTTAAGTGCAGGCAGCCTGCAGGACTCTAGTTTCCCCAACCTCTGAGTCTGCTCCCCTGTTATTTTTTTCCTTCTGCTGTTCAATCCTGGAAACTCTCCCCACCCACTACTCACAGTCCCCATGGGAAGGCAGGCAGGCCACTGAGCTAGGTTGGGTGAGAGGACACAAGAGGCCCCCCCCCGCTGTGTTGGAGGAGGACTGCCCAGAGAGGGAGTGGCTCCATCCGGCCCCTCCTGCCTCCCACCCACCTTGCCTGGCCCCACCCGGCTTCCTCTCTGAGGTGGCACCCTCCAGTCCTGCACCTCTGAATGTCCTGGGCCAGTGTGCCCCTCGCCTGCCTAGGGAAGTGGAGATGTCCCTCCACCAGGTGGCCCTGCACTGGGCAGCTCCTCTCAAGTGTTTCCCCTGAGGGCTCCCAGCTGACCAAGCCAGCCAGCTGCCTTGGGAACCAGCTCTGAGAGTCTCTCACAGTCTACCTGCCTTGGGCAGGACGGGAGTGCCCCACATTCTCTGCAGAAATGGAGCCCCATTCCTCTTGGCCTGTGGGGAGGCAAGCGCCAGGCTCCTGGGCCTGGGTACCTGGCGGGTTGTGGCTGCGTGTCCCCCATCTGCTCACCTTGACAGGATAGGTTCCTGCACCGATGGGAGGTGCAGCCAGCCCTCCTGCCACTGAAGCTGGGGTCCCAGTCAGCTGAGATGTCTCAAGAGGGTCGAACAGTGGCCCCACCTCCTCCCAGCCTCACACTGTCAGGCCTAGTGCCCTGGGGCAGGGCGGGACACTCCCCTCAGTGTGGTTCTTGACTTCACTCTTCTCTCCGCCCCACAACCCCACGTGGCTCCTTTTCCTTCTCTTCTCCCTTTCTTTCCCTTGGATGCATTTCCTTTTTGAGTTCTCTTCCTCTGTAAGTTCCCAGCCCCTCCTTTTGTTTCTCCTCAGTGTCCAGCGAGGCTTGTCCTGTCTCCTGGACTTGCACTCCCATGCCAGCCCTTCTCTCTCTCCTTCTGTGGTTGTCCCCTCCCTCCTCTCTTCTTGCCCATCCTTTGCCTTCTCCCCTCCTCTGCACCCCTTCCAGTCCCTTCCACCTGCCTGCAGGGCCAAGCGCCTCTTACCCTGTGAGGCTTGGTGGTGTCTCTGTGGGGCCCTGTCCATGGGCGGCTCCCTTGATGCTGTCCTTGCTGCCCCGCTGCCCAGGAGGGCAGGGAGCAAGGCCTGGGGAGGGAGGAGGTGGGGGGAGGGAGGGAGCACCTGGTCTTCAGCAGGCAGGGGAAAGGAGTGGCTGGCAGAGCGTCCTGGCACCAGGAGGGAACAAAGGGACAGAGGGAGAAAGAGTTTTAGAGATCTGAGGGGAATTAGATAGGTGGAGGGAAGGCCACCAGCAATTACTGACCACCTACTCTGTGCTGGACCCTTGCCAGGTGCTTTAGGTCAGTCAATGGTTGTATTTGAGCCTCCAACATTCACCACAAGGCAAACAGAATCACTCTAGATTTACCCACAAGCCAGTGACACTCAAAGACATGAACCACTTGCCCAAAGACTTGCAAAAGGCTAGTAAGTGGTTGAACTGGGATTTGAACCCAGGTCTTTGTGACTTCAGGATTCTGTACTTTCTCCCTAACCAAGGCAGATGACAGGAAGAGGGGAGAGGGGAAACACGGGTGTGTGCGTGGGGGGATGGGGGTGGGAACACACATTTGGGGAGGTGGATTCTGCTCTTTATTAAGATAGAGTTCTTCATCATCCCAGGGATTCCTGGGCTCTGTGAAACCACTGCCAGCTTAGTGTCTGCCCTGCCCCTGCTGCCTTCCTTAGAACTCTCTAGATCTCTCTAGAACTCCCCATTGCCTCCACATCTCCAATTCTGTTGTGGGTCAGGATAGGCCTAGAGAAGTGTGTGGAGGCAGAACAATGGGAAAGAAAGGGAGGAGAGAAGAGGCACTAACTACAGTGTACTTGTTGGGGGAAGGAGAGCCCCCCTAAATGAGGACCACTGAAGAAGGGCCTCTGGGGGTGGCCTCACAGCCTCCTGCACAGGCTCAGCCCAGAGTTTGATTAGCTGGGCCTAGCTCTCCTGGTTACCCAACAGGCCGGCTGGCGAGGGGCCAGGCTGCAGTGGGGAGGCTCCCTGGCACCTCCTCCTGCCGGCTCCCAGCTGGTAAACAGCAGCTCAGGAGCCAGCCACGCCACTGCCTCGTGATTTACCCACTCCCCCCACCTGGTGCACATGGCACCTGGCATGGAGAGGGCAGGCAGCTGTCTCTTCCCTTCCAGCCCTCCTGTCCTGCCATCCTCCATTCCCGCCCGGAGCAGAGCTTCGCACTGCTGTCATCAGCACCTCCTTCCCATGTAGCTCTTGCTCTCCCTTGCCTGCAGCTTAAGGGACAAAGGTTAGAATTAGAGAAGGACTGTCCAATGCCTAGGGTGGCTGACAAGGGGAAAGAGAGCAAGGAAGTGTGGTGTGGAAGCCTTGGGGACCTTCTTGTGCCAGGAGTCTGAGAGCGTGTTTGCCTCTGAGGCTGGGGTCATCCCTTCGTCCTTCTGATAAACACGTGGCCCAGGCACAGAACAGGAGGTCGCACAGTTGGGGAAGGTATGGAGTAAGAAGCAAAGCCCTCTGCGGAGGGCAGGGGAAAGGGGCATGCTGGGGCTCCACCTTCCCACCTGCCTGTGGCTGGCCTTCCTCTCCCTGCCAGCCTCGCTCTCTTCTCTCTTCCTCTCCAGCCTTTCTGGCCTCCTAGTGGCAGCCAGTGTAGAGGCAGAGCGGAGTACCTGGGTATGGGCGCCTGGCCCTGGCCTCGGTTAGGCAGCCCTGACCTCTGAGCTACTGCAGCTATGGCTGCCTCTCCCCGCCAAGCCATTCATGCCACCGTATGGTATGGGGAGGAAGTGACTGGGGGTTGGGAAGACAGAGTCCTGGCCTGTAAGCCTAAGCGAGTCACACATTCCGAGTCATGGTCACATCTCGCCTTTCCTCCCCTTCCTAGGCAGGGGTGGCTGGGGTGCTTTCTCTTTAGGCTAAGAGGTGCCCAGGCCATTCTTTAAGGAAATGCCCCTCACACCTAAGTCTGGCCTTCCTCCTTTTGGCCCTAGTCACAGCGCTCTTTCCGCTCTTTCCGAGGAATCAGTCCTCTTAAAACAGGGCCTTAGGTATTTCCTCCACAAGTACATTCTTATGCAAGGAAGAGGTTGATAGGGATCAGAGAATCATTTCACCCCCACGTGCCCAGGTTCCCTTATCAAGCCGGGGAATCTCAAAGCAGGGGGCAAGCAGCCTGGAGTGGGTGGAGGGGGTGGTGGTGGCTTGGAACTGGAGAGCAGTCACAACTTCTCTTTCCCTTCCTCCCCACCCCCTAAACCACAGAAACCACTTAAAGCTCGGTACAAGCCTGCCCTTCCAGGGAGGGCCTGGGCGGAATATATGTAGGGCCCGGCAGCCTCATCCTGGGAGGGCGCTCCCCTCTGCAGAGTCTGACCGGTGCTTAGAGACTGCTTTTTTGGGTCCTCGAGGATCCTTACCTGGAGAGACCTAGACCCCCTGGAGTTACTCAGGGAGGGGACTGTACCCCCCTCCTCCCTCAACCATTAAATAAAGGACAAACTGGTTCTATAGACATTTGCGGCCTGTGGATGGCACAGCCTCTGGCCCTCCCCCTTCCTGTCACAAAGGCCACTGGGGGAGGGAGGGACTCTGCCGGTATCACTCATCTCCATACTAACATTCCTTGGGAGTCTCTCAGGCAGCAAGGAGGGTCAAAAAGCAGGTGCTCTGATTTTGGGAGCCAAAAGATTTGAATAAGAACATGGCGTGCCACATGTTAAAGGACAATAACAGCAACTGGAAACAACTGGAAATGCTGGTGAGAATGTACAGATAAAGGAGCTCTCTCACACTGCTGGTGGGAGTGCAAACTGGTCCGCCACTACGGAAGGCTGTATAGAGGACCCTCAAAACCCTAAAAATGATCTACCATCCTAGCTAGTGAGTCCACTCCTAGGAATCTCCTGCAGGCACCAAAACATTAATTCAAAGAAAACCTGCACTCCCGTGCTTATTTTTTTATGCATACAAGAACTGGGGTACAGGCCAGAGGAGTGGGGGGGGGTGAAAGAATTCACCAGAAACAGAGCAGGGAACAGAACACTGCTGAGGGGAGCAGCGGGTGAGACAAGAGAGGTCTGCAGCGCCATGTGGGTCCCTCCCTGGCTGAGGATTGAAGTGGCTGCAGAGGCTTCACAGTGCAGCGCTTAACACTTGTGCCACCAGGGAGGCCCACTCTCCTATGCTTATTGCAGCGCTGCTTACAATAGCTAATATATGGGAACAATGTAAAAGCCCCAGCAAATGGTTCAAAACTGTGATATATATGTACAACAGAGCACTACTCAGTGATCAAGAAACAAACTCATGCCATTTACGGCAACGTGGATGGAGCTGGAAGGGATTATGCCAAGCAAAATAAGTCAGAAGGAAAAAAGATAAATATCGGGTGGTTTTACTTATACGCAGAACACAGAGAAACTGAACAAAGGGTCAGGAGAAAGACAACACTTGCAGATGACCAAAGATCTGAGGTGCACAGCAGAGAGGGAGCCGTCAAAACAGGGGAGGGGAGAGCAGAGGTACTGTGGTGATGGGTCACAGGTGCGAGGCGGTGGGTGGACTTTGGGGACTACACCTGAGGGGAGACACAAAATACTGTATAAAAGTGAACAATGATGTAAGAAAAAAAGTTAGCAAGATCTAAACAGAGATGTTGGGATTACAGGTTGAGGGTCTAGGAGAAAAAATAACCCTGCCTCTGGGTCACACACAGGAGGGGTTCTTAGGACCCCACTTGTCACCCAGTCTGTTTCTGTGGCTTTAGTTGACTGGGAAGTTCCTCCAGGGACCTGTGGGTCCTGGGGGGACAGTTTATAGCTATGAATGCTGAGTGAAGGCTCCTAACTGCGGTGGACTGGAATCCCCATCTCTGAGCCTGGGGTAGGGTGGCACCCTGGTCTTTCCCTGCAGCCAGGGCTGGTCCCCAGGCAAGTTTACTTAACCTCCCAGATCTAGTTCCTCTTCCTTAAAATTGGAATAACAATGCCATCTCACTGAGCAGCTGTGTTAATGAAGTGGGATGACACAGGTGAAGTGCAGGATCTGGTTCAAAGTGCCATGGTTGAAAAAAAAGGTTTCTATCCCTCCAATTCTCTTTCCAGTCCTATAATCTTTCCTTCTTTATCTGGCTCCCCTTCCTGCTCTGTTTTTTTCTATATTATCATAACACTTGTTACCTTTCTCCTATTCTGTATTGCATCTGATCCCATGTCTGTTTTGATTACTGCTACATTCTCACCCTTGGCAGGCTCTAAGTATTTGTTTCAGGAGTGCATGAACAAAGGTTAAGTGACATCTAACTTTCTAGCTATTTGCAAAAGTAGTAACATTAATTCTATCAGCTGCATCAAATCCAGTTGTTCACCAAAGGTTGTTCTGGCAGGATTTGGGGCTGAATTAAAAGTACGGTCCTAGGAAGAGAGCTATGGGTGAGTTCACAGGCTGAAAAGATTGGGGAACTAGCATCCCAGGGACAGAGGCGACCCCTTTGAGGTTGATCTGGCTGGGAAGCAATTAAGGATAGGATAGTGAGGTGATTTGGAACCCAGATTCCAGAGTCAGATTCTCTGGATTAGATCCTAATGTAGTCTTTATTTTAAGAATAAAAGTCGGGGCCTCACTGGTGGCACAGTGGGTTAAGCACCGCACTGTGAAGCAAACCGCAACCACTGCAGCACGAGTTTGATCCCTGCTGCCGGCCAGGGAGGGGACCCACCTGGTGCGGCAGACCTCTCCTGCTGTGCCCGCTGCTCCCCTCAGCAGTGTACTTCTGCCTGTTCTGCCTGTTCTGCCTGTTCTGCCTGGTCTGCCTGTTCTGCTCCCCGCTCTGTCTGTGGTGAATCCTCTCACCCCCCCCACACACCTCTGGCCTGTACCCCAGTGCTTGTATGCATAAATAAATAAATCTTAAAAAAAAAAAAAGAATAAAAGTCAAGGTGACATTAGGTAACACTAGTATTTAAACCTCCAGGGAATTGCTGGGAGGAAAAAACTTGACAAGTTAGTAGAACTGTTCCTTGCCGTGCTGTGCTCTTGTTTTGTTTGGTCTATGCTACCACCTGGTGGACGTCTGGAGTAATGTTTCCCTGGCCTTAGGATAGGTGGGTGGGGACCTAGTCAGGGAGAAAGGGAGCCATCTACATAGAGGGTGTGTGTGTGTGTGTGTGTGTGTGTGTTTTCTCTGTGAGTGTTGCACGTGCTGATATGTCTTCAGGACTCAGCCGGTTTGGTCCTGGTGCACTGGCAAAATGAGAACGGGCTCTAGGGGGAGGGAGAGGGCCTTCCTGGTGGTGCAGCTCTTTCAAGCTATCACCAGCTGGATAACGGTCCCTCCAGCCAGGGAGCTGACCCACTTGGCCCAGCAGACATCTCCTGTCTCGCCTGCTGCTCCCCTCAGCAGTGTGCTTCAGCAGATCCGCCTGTTTTGTTCCCCACTCTGTCTGTGGTGAATCTTCTTACCCCCTACACCTCTGGCTTGCACCCCAGTTCTTGTATGCATAAAAAAGAGCAGGGGGGTGGGGGGAGGAGTTTTTTTTTGGTTGAACCTATGCTGAAGTGGCTGAAGACAGCTTGACTGCACTCATGTTAACCCCTGCACCACCAGGGAGGCCCTGCATAAATTTAAAAAATAATAAATCTTTTTTTAAAAAAAGCAGGGAAGGTCAAATGAAGCTGGTTGGTCCTCTACCTCTGTCCTCCCTCTCTCCTTCCCCTTTATCCCTCCACTCCTCCCTCCTTTCCTCCTTCAAGCCAGGCCTGAGCCAAGAGAAACCTGCTCCAGGGAAGGTGGAGAGAGAGTGAAGAAGGTCACTGCTGACGTCAGGGACTTCAGGTAGGAGGAAAACACTTTCTGACCTACATTTATCTATCTCCTCCCTCCCCACAGTCACTGGTAACCTTTTCGGCATTCGTGAGAACAGCTCTTACACTCTGGTAGGACCTTCTCCTCCTTGAGACCTGAATCCCCTGGTCTTTAAGTACACGGGCTGCTCTGCCTCTTGGCTCCAGCTTTGCACCGAGGGTGGCACAGGTGTGGACAGGATAGACCAGACAGAGGATCCCTAAAAGCTGGTGTGCTGACATCCCCTGACTTACTCCAAGACATAGGCATATCCTCTTTCTTCAGGACAGAAGTGGGTGCCAGTGGGGAGGTGGACTACCAGGGGAGTGCTGATTTCCCCTGTGCATCCCAAGGAACCCCAGCAGGAGCTCGGCTTATGCTAATTTCAGTTACAGACTGTCTTCTAGAGCGACTCAGTGACTGGTAGGGACCCCTTGAAGGGGTAGGAAGCTACCCAGCCCGACCTACTGAACTAGCATCTCTAGGGCACAGAGCCCAGGACCCTGTGTGTTTAACAAATTCACCGAGGACTTCTGATATCTGGTTATTTTGATGCTCACTCAAATTTGAGAACCACTGCTTAAAGTCTGCTCCAACTCAGTCTGAATTATCTTCTTCCATCCCTTGCATGGCCAGGGCGGAAAGAAGGGAGGGACTCAACAAGGAAGCGACCCCGCTAGACACAGGCATTTTATTAATAAAAATAAATACATGCTGGGCAGATGGACAGAATGAGGACTGCAGGCCCAATGGAGAGCTCCCTAGAGACAGTCTTCGTCTACAGGCTGAGATGGGTAGGCATTAGGGAGGCCCCTGAACCTAGCCCCCCACCCAAGGGGGGCAGCAGGGCAAGAAGCGGTGTCTCACACTCGCCTAACAGCACGTCCCTGCGGAACCCTGCCCCCCGGTCCAAAACCTTGGCCCTCAGGCTGCGGACTGCCAGGTCTGGCGGGCCAAGCCCGTCGAAGAAAAAGTCCTCGTTGAAGATGGGGTTGGCGCTGCATTTGACCACGCGGCTCCGCTGGTCCCGCGGCCTGACTCGCGGCCGCAGCCTCAGCACCACGCAGCAGCCGCCGCCGCCGCTCCCGGGGCCGGCCCGCGACCGGGGCAAGCCCTCGGCGCTCACCAGGCGCAGCCGCAGCCGCCCGGGCCCGGCCTGGTACTCGGCGGAGAGCCGCAGCTGCCCGCCGCCCGGCGCGAGGCGCAGCACGCTCTCCTTGGTCGGCCGCAGCTGGCAGCACAGGAAGTCGAGGTGGAAGAGCGGTGGCGTGGGCGGCCCAGCACGGCGCGGCGCGTAGGGGCTGGTGTCGGCCGAGCTGGCCTCCTCCGGGGACAGCGAGTGCGGCCTGGGCCGGCTGGCGCCTGGCCGCGGGGAGCCGAAGGGCGACGAGTCAGGCGACGAGGTCGTGTCGCTGTCGGGGGCCCGGCAAAGGCGCAGGTCCGGGGACGAGACGTGCAGCCGGCACTGCGCCATGGGGAGCCCCCCAGAGGGCTCGGGCGGGGGCGAGTGGAACAGGGACTCGCGCCGGCGCGTGTGCGGGCTCTCGGGCAGGAAGGCCCAGCCTTCGCGGCCCGCCAGGTGCGGCAGCGAGCAGGACGCCAGGAGGCCGCGCCCACCCGCATCGCGCCCCATCGGGGGCTCGGTGCCGCCTGGGTCTGGAAGTCGCGGCGGAATGAAGAACTGCGGGATGCGATCTGGGGTGAGGACGTTGGGGCAAGTGCGTGCGGGCGAATCTGGGACTCGGCGCTTAGGAAACAGGCCGGAAGGGGCCCACCGGGCCCCAAGATCCGGGTTCCCCACCCTGTAGCCAGCTTTCTCCAAGAGCCACATGCGATGGTGTGGGATGATAAATGCCCAAATTCCACAATGCTGAGAGGTTCCAAATCCACAAGCCTGGGTGGACGCCTGGGTGGGTTGGGCTGCGGGTGGAGATAAGAGGAAACAAGGTAGATGATGCTGCAAACACGCGGTGGGCCTCAGCCACAGCCCTGTCCTTCTCACCCAGTCCTCGGGGGCCCAGGGGCCCCTATGCGAGTAGGATAAAGAGGGCCTGGGGGAGAATGGAAGGAGGGAGCCCAGAGCCAGACAGTCAGTTTTCCAGATGCAGGCCTCCAGCAGACTCCCTGTTAGTTCTAAAGACGTCCTCCCACCTCAATTAGAAAGCCTAATAATACACCAGAATCCTAGGCTCCAATTAAGAGGACAGTAACATGCCCATCTGTCAATCATCTGAAGTCACAAAATGGACCCAGGCCTGCGATCCCCTGCTCTTATGCAACCCCAAACCCCAGTTGACACTGCAGCCTTAAGAGGACTCACTCCCTTCTCTCCCCCTCATTTTGAAGAGGGGGCCTTTCCTACAAGAATCTCCCCTCAGTATTCCCCCATGAGGTCACGTCTGTCCTTCCCTATCCGTGGTGCAAGCTCCTTCCAAGGAGCCATCCTCTGACCCAGCTAGCCACACTTGCCTGGCCTAGCTCCTCCTTTGCCCCCCAGTGTCGCCCTGGGCCAAAAATGTTAGCTTGCGAGCACTCAGGTTGGGACCTAGGAGAAGCACCTCTCAGGGGCTCAGGATCCCCCTACCTGCCTTTAGCCCTGACGGCCCTGCTCCCTGCTCCCGCCTACCAGCCCTACAGCCTCCTGAGTCTGCAAGGCGGAGCCTGAGGTCGGGCCACCCCTCCTACTCTGCACTCTTTTTTCCCTAGGAGACACCAGCACAAAGACAGCATTGATTCTTCTTGCCTCCTGAGCCGGCTCTGGGAGGCTCCACGGCCTCGCATGCTGTTCCCCGGCATTGCACCACCGACCACTTGCCTGGGAGTCCCTGCTCACGGTAGGCAGCGTTGGGTGCTCAGACTTCAGGCCTCACCTGTGGGCTGCTGCTGGATTCTGGCCTCTGGCCTGGAGGTGCTCAGATTCCGAAGGGGAGCAGCTTCCTCTCCAGCGTGCTCCCCCAGCCCAGTCCTTCTGGGAGGAGCTGGCAGGGGCCTCTTGCCTACGTTGGACCTCTGTTCCTGGATAAACACAACTCTGTCTCTGGGGCCATCAGCCCGGCCTCTTAATTCCTTCCTCCAGCCTGAGCCAGTTTTCTAGCAGCAAGCCAGCCTCCTCGGCTGGGCCAGAGCTGTGGGCTGTAGGAAGGTTCAATAGATCTGGGCTGTGCCCTCTGGCATGCAACTTAATGTCTCTGGGGCTCATCTTTCCCAGCTGAGAAATAGAGCATAAACCTAAGGCTCTCTTTCAAAGTTGCATGAGGAATAATGAGATTACAAATGGAATTTAAAGTCATGAGATTTGATGAAGAGTAGAAAAGAGAAGGATCCAAACCCTGAGTTCAGGGCTTTCCAACAACATTCAAAGGGGAAGAGGAGGTGGAGCCAGCTGTGCCAGATACAACCTGAGATGGCTGAGTATTAACCATTGCACTTCGCAATGCAGAGTCACTGGTGACTTTGACAAGGGCAGGTTTGGAGGAATGACAGGGACAAGAGCCTAATTGGAATGGGCTCAAGAATGAATAGGAGGAGAAAGGGATAGAGAGAGCACTGACAACTCTCTTGAAGAGTTTGCTGAAGGGGAAGGAGGGCAGTGAGCAGTGAGCAGTGGGGAAAGTGGAATCAAGAGATAACTTTTTAAAAAAATTTATTTATGCATGCATGCAAGAACTGGGGTATAGGCCAGAGGTGTGTGTGTGGAGGTGTGTGAAATGATTCATCAGAGATAGAGTGGGGAACAGGACAGACAGAAATACACTGCTGAGGGAGCAGTGGGCCAGACAGGAGAGGTCTGCTGCGCCATGTAGGTCAGCTCCCTTGGCCAGGGATCAAACTCATGGTGTAGTAGCTGCGAAGAGCTTCATAGTGTTGCGCCGTAACCCCTTGTGCCACCAGGGAGGCCCCAAGAGAGAACTTATTTTAATGATAGAAATAATGGCATGAGATACTACCACACACCAGTGAGAATGGCACATATCAAACAAACTAGCAACAACAAATGGTGAGGATGTGGAGAAAAAGGAACTTTACTACACTGCTGGTGGGAATGCAGACTGGTTCAACCACTATGGAAAGCGGTGTGGAGGTTCCTCAAGCTACTAAAAATGTAGCTCCCATATGATCTAGCAATCCCACTCCTAGGAATTTACCCAAAGGACACAAAAACACTAGTTCGGAGGGACATCTGCACACCTATGTTTATTGAGGCACTTTTCACAATAGGCAAGCAATGGAAACAACCCATACGCCCAAAAATAGATGACTGGATCAAGAAGATGTGGTATATATGCACAATGGAATATTACACAGCAATCAAAAAAGATAAACTCATGCAATTCTCAGCAACACAGATGGCGCTAGAAGGAGCACAGATGGAGCTATGCTCAGTGAAATAAGTCGGAAAGAAAAGGAAAAGTATCAGATGGTTTCACTTATAGAAGGAATGTAAAGGAAACAAATAAGGGACTAAAGAAAAATTAATTACAATAAATTAAGAATCAAAATAAACAGACAACTATAAATCTGAGACATTCACTAAGGGAGGAGGAGGGAGAAGAAACAAAATGGGTGGGACGAGCACAAGGGACTCTGGTGATGGTGCACGGGTGAATTGGTGATAGGAGTATCACAGGGATGAGAAATATACACTGTACAAAAATGAAAAATAATGTAAAATATATATATAAAAAAATAATAAAAAGGAAAGAAAAAGAGATAATAATGGCATGAATGTATGTTGATGGGAGAGATCCAATAGAGAGGGAGGAATTGACAATATTCCCAAGCAGACAGGAAGAAATAGATGCCATGTATAAGAAATAGATCTAAGGTTGTCCTTTGCCACCTGTGGGGGCAGTTCGCCCAGTTATGGAGAGAAGGAAGACTAAGTGGGTAGAGGTAGTAGGTGGAGGGTGTGGTGGACGGAGCTCGTTTTCTCTTAATGCTTCTAATTTTCCAGTGAAACAGGAAGCAAGGTCATCAGTTGGTCATGGTAACGGAGGAGGTGGTGCTAGAGTCGAAAGCACAGGAGGGGACCAGTTGTCTGGGCAAGCAAGTGTGGGGGCAGCAAGCCCCCCTTGCTTTTGCCTAGAACACTGCAATACTCCTCCTTCCCAGAGGAGAAGCAGCTGCCAGATTCTTTTTTTCCAGGGACGCCAGCAGCTGGTGATTTTTTTCTTTGACCAAGATCACTGCCCACCCGCCTGACCTTGCCCAGTGAAGGTGGACATGCCTGGCCTGACTATGGGCCCTTGCCTGAGACCAGTGGATTTCCAGGCAAGGCCTAGTTCTCTTAGAAACTGGCTCCAGCAGAGAAGGGCCAGGATGCAGTAAGCCTATTTTAGTATGGAAACTCAAATATAGTATTTTTCCTTGTGTTCTTGATTGCATAGGATGGAAGGAATTTATTTCCCTTCTTCTGTTGGGGTTGTCTAAATTAAGATTAAGTCCTTGACCTTCAAGAAAGGCTAATCCAGTTTTTGGTATACAACGATTTTGATTCTGCATTTAGAAGTGCATCAAGTGCAACGTGGGAGCACAAAGGAGAAGGGCTTTAGGGGAGCCTGTGGGGGATGGGCTGGTTGGCTGCCACGTGGCATGTCTAGCCATGGCTTTCGGTATGGGCCTGCCTTTGGGAGGGCACTGCCTTAAGGCTCAAATCCACATTTACCAACCACTTGCCCAGTCTTCAAGCCAGACTGACGGCTTAGGAGGCATGCAGTGTGCGCACTGGATAAAGACCTGATCTGCAGACTGTCTGCTGCTCTCTGGCCCTGCTCCTTGCCACCAGAGGTTTCATTCTCTCTGATCCCTGGGTCCTGGCCCCAGATCCTAGAACCCCATTCTTCACTTCCCAGGAGGAGGATTTGGCATAGACTATCTTTCTGCCCAACCTTCTCTCAAGCAACCTTCTCTCCAGGTCAAGGGCAGCTAGCTACTCCCCAAACCGATTTCCTTTCTTCTGCAACATAGAGTGAGATCCTAGTTCCCAGCCCACCTCCCTTGCTGTTTGGTGGGACCTTGTGACTGCGCTCTGGCCAGTGGAGACCCCTGGCCTTGGCACAAACACCTCCCTCCATGCCAATACCCTGGATGATTTCAAAAGTCCCGTATTGAAGATGGCAGAGCTTCTGTCAACCAGATTCCTAAACGATGCGCACACACCAACAGCTGGACTTTAAGCAGGTGAGAAGGACATTCTATGTCAGGCGTGGGCAAAGCAGCTGAGATGTGAAAGTGCGTTTGCTGCACTGTTAGATTTTACAGTAGCTAGTAGTGAAATCTATATGATATGTCCTTTGGAAGTTTCATTTTTTGATATAAGTTCTTTGATCCTTCACCACTTCCTGAGCATCCCCTCCATCTACAGGCCTCCATGGAATTCTGTTTCTGTGGAAGCTGCTCAGTCTCCTACGCCTCTCCTTGGCAACCTTCCCTCGGGGGCCTTTGCCTCTTCCAGGCCATGTCCTACCTTTCCTCCTTAGAAAAGTGCGTCACCCTGTTGTTCTTGCCTCCCTTACCACAGTTGTCACTCCATTGCCCCTGGGTCTTTTCACACCTTCCTCTCACCCCAGCTGTGGCCGTCTAGGTGCCTGTATTCCACCAGACCTGGGACCTCAGTGTGCCTTGGCCCACTTATACTTAGGCCAAGTCAGTTTGTTTTCTTGATTCCCACTTGGCTTACCAAATCATTGCCCTTCCCTTCCTCCTGACCTCTTTCCTTGCTGATGGCCTCACCTCTTACTTCACTGAAGAGTTGAAGCCCTCTGGTGTGAATCCCCTCACCTCCTGTCCTGTTCTGCAAGTCCCGCCCAGCGCCTTCCCTTAGGTCTTGGAGTCAGACTGATGCTCTCCTGGGCCTCTCATTTCCCCCGTGCTCTCGACCCATGTCTAGGACCAGATAGCCGTCCTGTTGGGTGACCACCTTTCTCCTCCTACAGTTTCAGTCTTCCTCCACTTGCTCCTTCCAAAGCAACTTGGAGAGATATTCAAACCTTCAAATAACAACAACAACATTCTCAGAATCATCTAGATTCACCCTGTCACTGCCACTCATTTTTTTCATCCACCATCACCTGGGTTTTGCTCTAGGCAGAGGAGACTACCACCTTCTAATTGCCAGCTCCAAAGGCCACTTTTTAATTCTCATCCTCTTTGCCTTCTCTTCAGGTCACTACACACAATTTTGAAGTCTTGTACTTCTCTTTTTAACATCCCCATCTCTCTTCTTCAGGGCTCTGGTCTGTGTCAGGCCCTTGCTAGCTCCAGTTCAGAGCCCAGCAGGGGTCTCCTGGGGTGCCCCAGCTTCAGTTTTGCTCACTTCCAGATACCAGTCATCTTCTAAAAAGCAAAACTCGCAGTCATTCCCTGGCACGAACCCCTTAAAGACTCCCTGTTGCCTTCCAGACAAAGTTGAGCTTGCAGGTTGGTTCAGGAAGCCCGCCAGGGCCTGCTCCTACCTGCCTTTGGTGTCCCCCACGCCCTTTGCCCTCAAGGCCACGCTGTGCTCCAAAGTCACTGCCTTTCCCCTTCTGTGCTTCTGCTCTTCCTGCTCCCTCTCTGGAGTCTGTCTCCCTGCTTCCCTGCTCCCTTCACTACACTGAGATGCAGCCCAAGCCCAGCTTGCTCTAGTCCTGTCTCACTGCTGTGCCAGAGGAACACGGGCCCTCCTCCTCCTGTGTCTGCACTGCTGAGGTCACCGGAACCGGCCACCTCTGCCCCTGGCTGTGTGCAACTGTCTTCGCTGTGTCACTGGTGCTTGCTGCCTCACCCTGCCTGGTAGCATAGCGGCAGTTGCTTTCTCATCTCTTCCTTTGTGCTGAATGGGAAGGGGGATGGAGGGGTTTGATTTCCAGCTACAGAAGGGTCTTGGATGAGCACAAGGCTGTGAGACTTTATTTATTTATTTTTTTAAAGATTTATTTATTTATGCATATAAGCACTGGGGTACAGGCCAGAGGTGTGGGGGGTGAGAGGACTCACCACAGAAAGAGTAGGGAGCAGAACAGGCAGATCAACAGAAGTACACTGCTGAGGGGAGCAGCGGGCAAGGCAGGAGATGCCTGCTGTGCCATGTGGGTCCCCTCCCTGGCTGGGGGCAGGGATCGAACTCATGCTGCAGTGGCTACAGTTTGCTTCATAGTGTGTTGCTTAACCCACTGCGCCACCAGGGAGGCCCCCTGTGAGACTTTATTGACTCAAGATGCCGGCTCCTCACGCTCACTCCTTGCACCCTCCCTGCACTCTGCTGGGTCCCAGTCTGCTCTCCTGAAGGCATAGAGACCGTCACTGGGGCGACTCCTCTTCCAGCTGCAGTTGGAGGAAAACACCTGTGCGAGAAGAGCAGCCAAGTGGCAGGAGCAGGGCACGCTGAGCATTTGCTCCCTGCCCCTGTTACCCAGATCCTGCCCTGACAGAGGCTGAGCAACAAACTGGCTTCTCCCACCCTTCCTCTAGTGTCTACAGCAGCTCCTGACCCCACTGCCTTGGGAGTGGGTCCTTAGAGTTCCTCCTGCCTTCCATGTTCCAGGGTGGGTGGGGCAGGAGAGGGCCTGGGCTGGGGCTGAGGACCCCTTTACCTGAGCACTTGGCGTAGATGGTCTGCTGGTCCCTGCTCTGGGCGATGCAGGACATGTAAATCTTTTGGTCCTCAATCTTTTCCACGTCCACATTCAGTACAGCCAGAGAGTTCACAGGGATCAGGCTGCGAGAAGAGGCGGCCTTGCTTATCACTGACATGAAGCCCCGGCCTTCGTCCCTGTGCCCCTCAGTCCTCCCTTCTCTTCCTCCCACCCTGCCTCAAGGACTTAAGTGGCTCTGGCCTCAAATGACCAGGGGCCAGAAGGCCTGTGTGGCAGCCACTGGGGAAGGACAGTAATGGGCAGACCTCCCAGCCCCGCTGCCCAGGCTGGCTCTCCCCTCAGTGACGAAAAGGGCCAGCACTTGGCCAGTGCCCCAAGGATCCGCACTTACTTTTTGAACCTGACGTTGAGGCTTACTGTAAACAGCCCTTCTCCAGCCAGGTAGGCAGTTTTAGAAAATGTCTCATCCATTAGGGCTGTCAGGGACCCTCCATGGGCAAACCTGGGGTGGGGAACAAGACCAGGATGGAGCCCGTAGCAATGCGACCTTTTCCCAGCATTGAGGTGGGATCCCCCACAACCCCGCCAGGCCCCATCCTGCCTCCACCTTCCCTGGGATGCCTCTAAATACAGCTCTTCAGCCTCAGGACAACTGAAACAGAGCTTCTCCCATCTGGTCAAGCCAGTCAAAATCGACGGAGCTTTTCTCCCACTTGATGCCAGAATGTGTTAGCAACCGCTGATATAATGATTTTATTTCACCAGGAAATCATTTCTTTTCTGCTAGAGTCACTGGGAGAACATTTTTTGACGTACCTAAATGCTGGCATCACCTACTAACCAGCAGTCTCACAATCTGGGAAGGTGCATGCCCATGGAGGATGGAAAAGCACCTGAACTTCTAGACTTAGTCTCAGGGGGTCCTTGGCCAGCTCCCCGCTAAGTCCTGTGCCAAGCCCATATTTTCAAGACGGTCAAGTGAAACGTGACTTCTGACCTAGCAAGGGGACACCAGCAGCACACTCTATAAACATTTGCCCTATTTCAAGTGTGTAACATTCTTCGCCGGCCTCCTTCGCAAAGCCACTTCATTGTTGGTTAAATTGGGAAAATAGAAAAGCACTCAGTTTAGAGTGCGGGTAGATAACATCAGACATATTTGAGTTTCTGACTTTCAAAGCATGGTCCTGAATCCATGGACCAGGGCGCCTGTCATTGCTGTGCTGCCATGGACCACCCTCCTGCTTTGCACCACAAGCTACCCCCTTTCCACCAAGAGAACCACACCCACCTGCTTCTACTCCTTGCTCCACCACTCACTACCTGTTTGATCTTTTTTTTCCTAAGATTTATTTATTTATGCATACAAGAGCTGGGGTACAGGCCAGAGGTGTGGGGGGTGAGAGGATCCACCAGAGACAGAGTGGGGAGCAGAACAGGCAGACTGAGGGGAGCAGCGGGTGAGGCAGGAGACGTCTGCTGAGCCATGTGGGTCCCCTCCCTGGCCAGAGGCAGGGATCGAACTCGTGCTGCAGCGGCTGTGGTTTGCTTCATAGTGCGTTGCTTAATCCATTGCACCACCAGGGAGGCCCCTACCTGTTTGATCTTGAGCAAGTTGGTAGACTGTTCTGAGCCCTAGTTTTTCCACTATGAGTTATGAGTAAAAGTAATTCCCATCTCATCAGATAAATGAGGTGATGTTTACAAAACATCATGCAAGCTTCCAGTCACTTCCCTCATCACGCCCCTGAGTTGGGTAAAGGAGGGAGGGAAAATGGGGTGGTATCAAATAATCCTAAATCTCCCCTTTCCTCCTTGTCCTTATTGGCCAAGGCAGAGGACCTGCTGGCAAGTGCCTGGATTCCTCAGGGGAGCTCCTGTGCAGCAACTGTCTCTCCTCACTGCCCTGAGGCTCAGCAGGTACTCAGGTCTTCCTTCAACCCCCCTCTACCCCTGCTGGCCTCAATGTTCGATGGCCTGCCTCTGCCTCTCATGGAACAGCTCCATGCACCCTGAATAATAGGCAGCCATACTTCATCCCCATTCCTGCCTCTTGGGGGTCTCCCTTCAGAAGGGAGGGGATTCATGGCTTGGGTAGGGCTCTGGTCTCATCTCCCTGTGTCTGTATGCACTAGTGTGGAGCTCAGTGTCCCTGCAGAAGACTCCTTTGAGATGGGCAAGGTGTCTGACACAGGGACGCAGTCTGGACCCACGACCTGCAGAGGCCCTGACATGGAGAAAGCACTCTGAACTCTTTTACCACAGTTAAGTCCTTTAGCCCTTGAGACACTAAAGTCACTCATACTCCCTCTTTCCTCACAGGAACTCCAGCACCACCAACAGCCTTCAGAAGGAGAAGGCAGGAGGCCATGGCTTGGTGGCCCAGTGTCCCAAGACAAGAGGCCCAGGCCAGCCTGATTTCCCTTGTGGATATATTATGTCCAGTATGAGTTCCTTCCTGGCTACCTCCTGTGCCTCTGAGGGTGTGTGATAAAATGGGGTTTAGGGTAGAGGGAGCTCGAGAGCTATTTTGCACTCTATAGCTCACGAACATGTGCACATAGTCCCAAAATACCTCTCTCAACAACTCTGGCAGGCAGACCTTCTTCTGGTTTCAGGAAAGGAGACTGAGGTCAGAGGCTAAATTGCTTGCTTAGGGTTCCAAGACCAAGAGCAGGCCTGGAAGCCTGGCTCCCAATTCCAGATATTGTCCTCTTCCAAGTTTAACATCCTTCACAGGGCGGCCTATCAAGTCTCTGGCTACTGGAAAATTCCCAGAACTCCATATGGAGACTTTCCCTTTTCTGCACAATAAGGACTGGACCAGATGATCCAGGATGTCCTTCCAGACCTAGTACTGTAAGTCTGCGGGCTAGGGCCTAACTCCTTAGAGAGGGACCGGTCCCAGAGTGTGGGGTACGCTTAATCTACCTGCTGAGCTAAGCTTGGAACCAGCCCAGGGCACCCCCTCCCACCCTTTCTGGCCTGTGTCCTTACCCTGGGGCTCCCTCCAGGTAGGGGCCTGGCTGGAATAGACAGACAGACTTCTTCATGGTTGGGTGGAAAAAGATGACATACTCGTAGCCTTGTCCTTCCGTCTCGATGCACCTGGTGAGGATGCGCCAGTCTTTGTGGTCTGGGGGGAGATGGGCAGTATGGCAGCAGAGAAGGGAAGAGAGAGGCTGGGATCTGATGCAGATGTGGAACCCAAGTTAGCAACCAAGGTTGAGCCCTGCTTACTCAGAACCTGACTCCCAGGCTCTGGCCTCAGGGGGCATTCAATCCAAGAGCAGAGACATAGCTGGGCCTCAAGGCGTCCTCAGGTCTGGAGGGAGAAATACTGAGGATGTTCCCTGACTGAGGGAGGGGATAGAATCAGGGCCAGGTGAAGGCTTGAACAGACCTTAAGCATTGACAATTCAAAATCAAACTCATGTAATTCATGCATAAATCAGTTCAGAGACTTCACTAAAGTCCTAAACCTCTCCCAGAACAAGCAGTTGCATTCTTCTAGGATGGATGCCAACTTCTTAACAAAAGTGATGTTAGTGCCCTTGCTTTTTGCCAGAGACCCAGGAACAGGCTGCTTATTCATCACCAGGCAGGAAAACCACACACATGGATGAGATGCAAAAACATGGACACACACACACACAGACACACACACACACAGATAGATGAGGGTGGGAACACGGTCGATTTGAGCTGGCGGGTGTTTCAGGAATGCTGCCCTGGGCCAGCAGAGCAGGAATGGTGTGCTAAGGCTTGCTTGGGCAACACGGTCTGAAGGCCTTTATGGGGTGGAAGGACTTGGGACACAGCTTGACAGTAAAGGCAAAATAACCGTGAGGCTCCAGGGTTGGTGGAGAGTAGAGGCTGCTGCTGGGGTGTGCTCTGTCTAGATGAGGGGAGGGAGAGTGGACAGGCCCCTTCTCATCCACCCTGGGGCTACTGCATGAAGGGCAGTGAGAACAGGAAGAACTGGCTGTGACATGGAGGGAGCTGGTGCATTTCTTTCTTCCCGAGAGTCTTTGAAGGCAGCGAAAAGGCTGACAGCCTACCAGGAGGGCCTGTGTGCTTGTGTGTCACCCATGGGCCCTCTCAGGCCAGGTCTTACCTGCTTTAACTGCCAACCCCCATGGAAGCTTGAGTCCCCGGATGTGGTCCCTGTTAGACTTGAAGGAGGGCAGTTTGATCCAGCCGTTGGTCTTGGTCTTCTCCAGAAGTTCTTGGTACATGCTCAGCATGTCTGGACCCCAGCTGGCATTGGGAAGGGCATAATCCTTCAAATCTGTCTTCTCTGGACAGAATCTTGAGACCTGGGCAGGAGAAATCAGGGAGACTAGACAGCTTCCTAGGGGGTGGGCCATGGGGCCTCTAGCTAGTGTGCTTCTGGGCTCTTGGGTTCCCTCCTGCCAGGGTCAGCTTGAGGGAGTTCATCTTCCTTGTGGAGGGCTGGGGGCCCTTGTGGATGACTGGAAAGGGGATGTTAAAGCATTAAGGAAGGGAAGGAGGGGGATCGGGCTGATAATCAGAGGCATGCTGCCCCATGGTAGTGCATTGTTGGAGACCCCTAAGGCGTGGAGGGCTGGGACAAGGAAAATATCTGGGTCGTGGCCAGAAGACTGGTCATGGCGAAAAGACTGGTCAGCGTGGGCTGGAAGACTGGCCCATGCACAGATCAGGACATTCTTTCTTGTGCCAGTGGAACCACTGCCGAGGGAGTCAACTAGATTAGAAGGGAACGCAGTGCAGCCTGATAGCGCAGAACCTTGACGCTGAATGTGTGCCGGAATAATGCTGAATACCAAGAAATGAAAGAACAAGCCATTGTCTTGTAACTAACCAAAGAGGGGCAGTTTTTCCCAAAACATATGAGCGGTGCTCGACACTCGGGACGCTTGAGCACGAAATAAGAGGCCTTGTATCCCCTGGGGCCCGCTTTTCTTAAACTATTTTGTGTCTGTCATTTCTTTTTTTCCTGGTTCACTTGGCGTCTCTCTGCAACCCTGCTCACGGAGCTGGACTCTGGCAGTGCATTGTAGTTGTCCTCTTCTGGAACCTGGGAGCAGTCCTTGGAGGCTGAGGGCTGCTAGGGGTAGCCCCACCGTACGGGTGGGGAACTGGGGAAATACAGGTAAGACTGACAGCTGCGAGCATGGAAACAGACGGTCAGACCAGAGTCTGTTCTGAGATGTCGTCTCCCCAGGGTGCGATTCCAGCTGGTGAGGACCTGGGTGACCAGCCCTCACCTCAGGGACCACTCTAACTCTGGCCACACGGTGGGGCCTCCATCTGTTGGACGAGGCTGGCCTGTGACATTCTATGGTGTCAGATGTTCACGCACAAGTCAGAGCTGTGAGCAATGAGCGAGCTACCTCCTCAGACCACACGTAGGGTCTGCCCTTCTGGGGTACCCCAACTCAGCCGCACCAGCCTGAGTCCCTTAGGAAGGAAGGGATTCCATGGTGACCACACGAGAATCAGACCAGGACAGAAATGCCCTGGGGTTTTAGTTTGGGATTTGGGCTGTTTGGTTTCCCGAGAGCACCTTCTCTCTGCCAAATGAAGTAGCATCACAGTTACTCTCCAGGCAGCATATGAAAAGAGGAGATTTTGGGTGACCCTTGGTCCTAGGTGCCCAGGAGGAGGTCTGCCCATTTGGCTGAGCTGGGAACTCACCAGGACATCTGTGGAGGAGGCGAAGGCTGAGGCAGGCCTGGGTGGGGCGTGGGGGCCTCTGAGGAGGGCTTTGTGGAGGCCAAGTCTTGCTGCCGCCTGGAAACCTCTCTTCATCATGGTGGGCAGGGCCGGCAGGATGTGGGTCCACTTTGGAGGAAGAGGCGAGGTAAAACAGCTCTGCAGTAGATGCAGCCCCTCCTTTCTGCCGCAGCTTTCCTTCAGCAGCAAGCTTCCATGGCGAGACGATGATAGGCGAGGCTGAACTGGTTCAACACAACACCTCTGATGCTGCTCTAGGCCTTTCTATACTGGTCCCAACCCCTCCTACTGCATGGGCAGGGCAGATGCTGCCTGGACAGGAATGCACAGCAGGGCTGGCCTGAGTCAGAGAGAAAAAAAAATGCATAAAGAAATAGTACTGGGAACCTTGGAGACATGCCCAGGAACTGGGGCAGGGGAGTTGGGGGGATGGAAAAGACTTCAAAAAATTCCAAGAAAGATAAGGGCGGCCTGTGCCTTGATAGAATAGTGTTGGTATGTCTGTATGTGCAGCTGTGTGGAGAGAGCTTTGCAGCAAGAAAGCCCTGAGGGCCTCCCTGGTGGCGCAAGGGGTTGAGCAACCACACTGTGGGGCTTCCACAGCCACTGCAGGGTGAGTTTGATCCCTGCATCTGGCAAGGGGGGGGACCCACATGGTGTAGCAGACCTCTCCTGCCTCACCCGCTGCTCCCCTCAACAGTGTATTTCAGTCGATCTGCCTGTTCTGTTCCCCACTCTGTCTCTGGTGAATCTGCTCAACTCCTGCATCTCTGGCCTGTACCCCAGCTCTTGTATGCATAAATAAATTAATCCTTAAAAAAAAATTGGGAGATGGCGCTGTCCTGTCAACAAGGGCCTGGAGCTGCGGCATCTTGCTAAGCGGTGGGTCAAGATCCAACTCATGGTGCAGCTGGCGGAAACCACAGGTGGGGATGCTGAGGTGACACCACAGCAGCCCACAGCAACTGTCTGAAGGCCAGGCTGGACAGACTAATAGAGGGGCACTAAAACTGGTCAGGGACGCTGTCTAAATGGTTTATCAGGGCCTCCCTGGTGGCGCGGCAGGTTGAAGCATCAGCTGCCCAGCAGCATGAGTTTGATCCCTGGCCAGAGAGGTGATCCACATGGCTCAGCAGACCTCTCCTGCCTCACCCGCTGCTCTCCTCAGCAGTGCATTTCGCTTAATCTGCCTGTTCTGCTCCCCACTGTGTCGCTGATGAAACCTCTGGACTCCCACACCTTTGGCCTGTACCCTAGTGCTTGTATGCATAAATAAATAAATCTTTAAACAAACAAAAAATAGTTTATCAGTCACTGAGTTTTTCATCTTCATGCACAAAACCCACCAATTCATGGCTTCCTGCCTTCTCCTCCATCCCTGTTCCTGCTGTTGGTGTTGAGGGGTCCGACAGAGTAGATGAGGGGGACTGTGCTGGGACTGAGTCCCCCCACCCCCAAGGAAATATGAGTCCTTACCCCAGATCAACTGGAACTGGGTTCCTACTTGTAAAATGCTAAGAGGCAGAGAGGCAGGACATCGATGCTCAGAGAGTGACAAATCCCAAAGGGTGTCTGTGCTCAGGGTGGGGCTTAGAGCCCCTACCCAGGCCATACCTGAAATCTCCCTTCTCAAGCCACAGCAACTAATGAGAGGTGCTTCAAACCAAGGGGACAGTCCCATATGTGCACAGGCATAGCTGCTCTGCCAGCTTGGGGTATAATGTAAGGTCACATTCCTTTTATTTTATTTATGTTTTAAAGATTTATTTATTTATGCATATAAGCACTGGGGTACAGGCCAGAGGTGTGTGTGGGGGGGGTGAGAGGATTCACCACAGACAGAGTGGGGAGCAGAACAGGCAGATCAAGGGAAGTACACTGCTGAGGGGAGCAGTGGGCGAGGCAGGAGAGGTCTGCCGCACCATGTTGTAACAGGGTGGTCCCAGGAAAAGGGGAAGTGGAGCAGAGGGACATGTGAAGAAACCGCGCTTGCTTATTGGCCTTGGACTGGTTGGAACAGATGTGGGTGAGAGACCTGTGGGGAGGTTAACAATGGCAGCTTTCATCTTGATTTTGATTTTGCTCTTTTCCTCCCAGATTTGTCTGACTCTTTCTGACCCTTTTCTATGGGTCTCTACTGAAAGGTCCTTTAGATGTGTGGCAGGTTTTTGGGCCTTGCTTTGGGCCAATCCTGTTTGGCTGGACTTTTCCCCTCAAGGAGATGGGTGATTTTGGATGCTTAACTTAGTAACTATGTTCTTTGTCCTTTCTGTATTGCACCCTAGTTGTATTGAAGTTCCTTTCTATTAAAGGTTTTATGTGTTTGTCTTAATGCGGCGGATGGCAGAACCCATTCAGAGAGGGCAGGCTTGAGGGTTCTGGGTGCTCCTCTCCCTGCCCTGTAACAATGTGGGTCCCCTCCTTGGCCGGCAGCAGGGATGAAACTCGTGCTGCAGTGGCTGCGGTTTGCTTCATAGTGCGTTGCTTAACCCACTGAGCCACCAGGGAGACCCCCACATTCCTTTTAAAAACATGTTGAATGATTGATCCCCCTCCCCCACCATATCTCATGAATTTGGCCATTTTCTCCCCTGAAAATTCTGAAACAAGAACTAATGAGTCAGCTCAAGGGCCACTCTCGCTCATGAGCCCTCCAAGTACAGAAGGCAGGGCTGAGTGTCCTTGACTCTGGCCCTTGCCTCAAAGTTGAGAGACGCCTGCAGGTAGTGTGTGCCCCTGTGGGATAATCAGACGTCACTGGAGCCAAGTTTCACTCCTCATGGGGCACTGCTCCATGCCAACCTGGCACTGGAAGGGATGGGGTGGGGTGAGGGCCACCAAAGCAAATCCTCTGCAGCCCCGGGATGAACCACTTTGTCCTTGGGAGCCAGTGGAGGGGGTGCAGGTTAGGGGATTCAGCTCTCACTTGGTTCCTGGAGGAGCCTCTCAGTTTTCCCTGCTAAGCCCTGTGTGATCACTCTTCTCTACTTCCCTGCTCCCTAATCAGCCCTTAGATCACCACTTATTCTGGGTGTACCTGTGGGGATTTCTTTTCATAAATCTTCCCATCTTTCACAAGAGTACGCAGAGCAGACAAAAACCTTGCCAGGCTGTTTAGCATAAGAAAAACCAGTTCCTCCTTCCCTGAGGCTTGGAGAGCTGTCTTCAAGGCTAGGGAGGATGGGGAGAAACAGCGCATTCCATTCTTTGAGCAAAAGATCGAGTTTCACGTTAAATTGGCCTTATCCTGGATTCCCTACTTAACCTTAGATAGTTTGTTCACCTGTAAAATAAGGCCAACAATACATTTAAGGAGGTGAGGCAAACAATGTGTTTACACAATACCTGGAAATTTTAATTTTTAGTGGTAGCTCTTACACAGTATTTGCCCTGCAGTAGACTTGAGCCATTCTAGAGAAACCAATTGTCTTCTAAATATAAGTGCAACAAGGAAGGTAATTTTTCAACTTTTGCTGGTAGCTCAACATAGCTTTCTATTATATTCATTTAAATATTTTTGTAAGATTCATTTCTCATGACCTTGATTAATATTAAAAGATGTAGCAGGCCAAGAACTGTACTAGAAATTAAAGTCCTGCTATAACGTCATAGCCGACGTAAACAGAGATTGACTTGAAAGTCTTAAATATTTACCATCTGATCCTTCCAAGATAAAATTTGCTGGCAACAATGCTGGGTACCCACCTTCTCCTTTCCACTGAGCTACCTTTTGCCAATCTTACATGTTTATCAGAATACCACCTGAGGTCAAGAATGCCAGGGCTTGGTCAAATTAAGAGTCTGCTGCAAAGCATTCCATGGTCATCACTGACTCTGGAGAAATCTTGTTATTGGCTCCTGAGCCCTTTCTCTGGCTTAACTTGGACAGTACCTGGATATGGTCAAACCAGTGTGAGAACTAAAACTGGAAGTGCACAGAGGAGTTTTGCGCACTCATAACTGGTCCTCTGGCATTCTTTCAGTTAGGTTCTTTTGTCTTGGATGAAGGTCTGATGTGCTTTGGCAGTTTCACAAGCCTGTGAAATTTCGAATAAATCAAAAGATTTAAGTAGCTTTACTGTCTTTTCGACTAGCTAAATAAAACTAGAGTGTAGTGCTGGTTCTTTCCTTCAGGTTCACTTTTTAAAGTATGCCTAGTGTCTGAGAAAAGCAAGTATGAAATACATCTCTCCTAAAGCCCGCTGTCTCCAGCTTGAGGATCAGAGCAAAGACAAGACAGGGAAGGGTGACTGTTACCAAACATGCTGTGTAGAACTGAGCCCAGCCACATTCCTGGTACTTTTCCAGCAATCAAGGTTTCCAGGCAGAGGGACCGGCCTGCCTCAACTCTGCAGTGACAGTCTGGGGGCCTCTTGGCTTTGGGAACTGAAGGGTGCTCCTAAAGACATTCTAGGCGGTGAGTGGTCCTGGGGCTTGGGCGTGTCAGGGTCAGTAGACGCTGGCAGTGGACTCCAACTGATCTTTCGGCTGGGGAAGGCTAACTGGGTAGGTACCACAAGGGTATCCCTAAGTTATCAGGTTGAGGTGTAGGAAATTGCCAGTATTTGGCCACTCGGATCTTCAAAAATAGCAATTTGGTAAGGTTCAGCCTAAACTTTTAGTAAGTGGAAAGAAAGCAGGGGCCTCCCTGATGGCGCAGTGGGTTAAGCAACGCACTATGAAGTAAACCGCAGCCACTGCCCCCGGCCGGGGAGGGGACCCACATGGCGCAGGCCACTCCAGTCTCGCCTGCTGCTCCCCTTAACAGTGTGTTTCAGTCAGTCTGCCTGTTCTGTTCCCCACTCTGTCTCTCATGAATCTTCTCACCCCTTGCACCTCTGGCCTGTACCCCAGTTCTTGTATGCATGAATAAATCTTAAAAAAAAAAAAAAAGAAAATGAAGACCGATGAGCCTTGTCTACAATAGATATATATACATCCATTGGAAACAGAATATTTTCTAGAATATTAGGCATTTTTATTCTTGTCTAAGTTATGAGTTGTGACCCCTCCAAAAAGGCATGCTGAAGTCCTAACCCCTTATTACCTCATGTGACCCTATAAAGATTACCTTTTCATAGAGGTAATCAAGTTAAAATGAGGTTATTAGGGTGAGCCTACCAATGGCTGGTTTGGACAGAGACAGGTATGAAGACAATGTGAAGACAGACCAGAGAATGTCCTGTGCAGACAGAAGGTTGCAGTGATACATCGATAAGCAAGGGGATCTACTGAACAAGGGGAGAGGCATGGACAATCTCTTCCTTAGTACTTTTGAAGGAAATGTGGCCTTGTGAGATCTTGGTTTTGGACATTTTGGCCTCCAAAACTATGAGAGGATAAGTTCCTGTTAAGTCACCCAGGGTGTGAAACTTTGTTAAGGAAGTCCTAATGTTCTGGCCTGAATATGTTTCCCCACAAATTCCTATGTTGAAACCCTAATGCCCAATGTGATTATTTTAGCAGGTAGGGGTTCTGGAAAATGCTAAAATATGGAAGTGTTAAGTTCATGAATGGGATGTGGACCCTTATAAAAGAGGATCCAGAAAGATCTCTAGACCCTTCAACCACATAAGTATCCAGTGAGAAGGTATCAGCTGAACTAGGACGAGAGCCCTCACCAGAGGGTGACTGTGCTGGTGCCTTGCCTGGACTTTCCAGGCTCTAGAACTGTGAGCAATGAATTTCTGTTGTCTTTAAACTACCCAACCAGTAGAGTAGATTAAGACACTTAGGAATGACTATAGGCTCCTTCTAGTGATGATAAACTATGCCGCTGCTAAGGTACAGTGGCACAGCATGTGTCAGAAATAGTACACGGAGAGTCCAAGACAACCTCTTTGAAATGTACATTTCTGTAGGACTAGTTGTGTTTCCTACTATAGTCAAAAATATTTGTTTTGATACAACAAAGCTAACTTTGTAATTTCTAATGCATGTGTACATACACGCACAACACACACACACACTCACATATTTATTCTTTTCTTTCCGGCATTTCCAAGTTTGTGGTTTCAATATAAATTTTTTACGGTCTGCAATGGGCAGACATCACACTTGTGCAAGCTTCAAGTCTATTCAAATTTTAGGAGAACAGGAGACTTATCCAAAGGAGACAGAAAGAACTGCTGAGACTCTCACAGGGAGTGTTTCTGTATTAAACAGTTTAGATGGTAGAAACAGAACTTCTGGAATTTACTTGGGCTTGCTGGAGGAGGTCAGGGTTAGCAGGCTTCTCCTTATAGGGGACTCCACAGTGGCAGGGGAGCAGGCCCGGGATGACAGCTTATTCTGGAGGAGAGTCTTTCGCAGATTGGTGTTGAATTCACCAGCTCTTTATGTCAAACTTTTGTTAGGGTCCAGCTTTATAAATAAGCCTAAACAAACAAAATAATAGAATATGATTATAAGTCAACTGATTTCAATCTGATGGGACTTCTCTACATAGAAATATATATACAAAGAAAGGCACTTAGAGCATTTAGATTCACATTTTCACCATTTCATCTGCCCAATCTCATTTTTCAGCCAAATTAGGAGTCAGTTTTTGATATAATACCGTAACACACTTGGGTATTTCATGATTCATTAGCACTTTCATGAAAGATTGTCAGAGGTAAAAAAAAGTAAACGTAAAACTGAGCCAACCTTCATGTTACTGAAAAGTTTAGTGAGACAGAAGTATAAATCACAACCAGGAGTGGAGTTTTTAAATTGGTTATAGGTTCTAATGATTCACCATCTTCCTCCTGCATCTTTTAGTCATCATTCCTATATAGAGCTGATACTTAAGAAAATAAGAAAAAAAGAAGAAATAAGAAAAATGCATTTCTTAAGCAAGATACAGAAAATGTTAATTAACCATAAAGGAAAACATTTAGTAAATGTAACATTAACATGAAAAGCTCTGTTCATAAAAGAATACCTTAAAGCAAATAAAAGACAACTACAGACTAGAAGGAGTTATGTATAGCTTGTTTGGCCAACAATCTGTTAATTTATTAAACAACATTAAGTTTAATAAATAATAAAGGACCCCTATTAATCAGTTAAAAAAGGAAAAAAAGGTTGAACAAACAGGAATTTCACAGAATGGGAAACAAACATAATCAATAAATGTTTGAAAAGCTGCTCAACTCTAAAAGAAGCCATGGAAATGTAAAGCAAGATCACACTGATATACCGTCTTATAACCAGGAGACTGGGAGAAAATCAGGAAATCTGACTTCACTGATTGCTAGGAAAGATTAGGACACAACAGAATCTCATAGATCATGGGTGGGAATGTAATTTGGTACAGCTGCAGCAAACCATCTGGCATTCCCCTGTAAAGGTGAGCACTGTTATTCCCTACGACCCAGAAACCCTACTCCTAATTATGTGCTAAATTTTTGTTCACATACATCCTAGGAGACACAAGCAAGTATGTCTGGTGTTGGATGTTGAACATTTGGTGGCGGGTGTGGTATGGTGTATACAGTGAGAAATTGTACACCTGAAACCAAACAGTGTAGAAGACTAATGTTACATCAACTTAAAAAAAAAAGTTATAGCAGCCTTAGTCAATACAGTCAGGCCTACCATTAGAAGAGGAGCTAAGTTTGTTATGCTGTGGTCACAATGGGATATTGTACAGCAGTACATGAGCTAACATAGTCAACTACATCAGTGATCTCAGTAACAAGAAGCTGAATGAAAAAAAATATCATGATCCAGAGAAGCACATATAGCACGATCTCTGCTCCACAAAGTTCGAAACAAATACTAACAACCTAGACCTTAGGTGCACATATATTCTTGATAAATCTTAAAAAAAATGTACGAAGGGATGAAAACCTCTGGGGTTACTACCTCTGGGGGAAATGCAGTAGCATGAGATGGGGGACAATAATTGCATAGGGATATATTATTAAGATTCTGTTTTTTGTTTGATGGTAGCATTCAGGGTAATTAGTAAATTAAAAGAAGTAAATACATTAGTGAATGAATAATAAAAGGTTATTATTCATGTATCACAGTGCTTGTGTCTAGTAAGTTACCTAGAAATCTCAGAAGGAAGGGACCTGCCACTTCGAGACAGCAGGAATGTGTTGTGATTTTTCTCACCGAAAACATTCACTTTTGTACGCAATCTTGCATTATTTTCTTAGTCTTCTAAAGTCTGCAAGTTTCAGGCCCCATGAAACCTAGCTCCTCTACCGGGAATGGACTCACATAACCACTTATATAAAGGTTTGCAGGGCACACAGTAGGATTTCCCTACCAACCTACCTGGTCCCCTTGCCAGAGAGGGTGCTGATGTGTGTGAGTTTCCAGAAACAGTCTACCTAATACAAGCTTATACAGATATTTCCCCCTCCCTCCCATTTATTAGTTTTTATTTTGAAATAACGTCAAGCTTATAGAAAAATCATAAGACAAGTACAAAGTACAGAGAACTGCTTTCCCCCCGAACCACAGAGAATAACTTACCAAAATGTGTGCAAAGTGACAATATATGAAGTTACTCATTACAGCATTGTCTCTAACACAGTGCTATTGACAGATCACTCTCCTGTGCTGCACTTGCAGCCACCCATCCTGGGGCCTCCCCAAGCTTACCATGCCTCTCCTTAATGGTTTTTAGAAAAAATCATTTAGGAAAGAAGAAATGTAAGGAAAAGTGGATAGGGAAGAACCACTCTACTCTTTCTACACTAGTGGTAACACTATATTCATGTCCTGTATCTTATATTCTTCATTTGATAAACGTTAATGTAGCACCATACTATATATATACTATATATATATGGCGCCATAGTACTAAGGAACAATCTAGTTTATTGATGAACTGCAGTGTCTTTAACAGTTCAGTCTCTTATCGATGGTTATGTTTTGCCAATCTTTTGAAATTCCAAATAAGGTTTGTATGAAGTTACTGAGTCTAGAATAAGTCTGTACAGTGTCATTTCATATACATGTTAGTACACTTGTTGGATAAAATCTGGGAAATGGGTCAAAGGGTGGTGCGGGCCATGCTATTCATATTGTGTGACAAAAGTCCGGTATGAGGGATATTCCTGAAAAATCAGGGACTCCATAGCTGGCCCCTGTTTCTTTTGTTTTGGCTATCTTTATAATTGCAGTTCTGTGAGTCTCTTAATGTGCGCTCACTGAAACATAATTCACAGCGGCAGTTGTAAATTTGGCTATTTGTCAAACAAAATAGTTAGATGTAATGCACTTACTAATTGACACATACTCCAACACAAATCTTTACGACTGATAAATGCTGCCACTAATTTAAATAAGCCATAATACCAGGAAGAGTAAAATATGGTTGTTTCACAAACCCAAGAGTTAGTCATTAGGCAGTCTCCCAGACTTTCCAGATGATAAAGGAGTCATGTAGACTCTCCCTACCCTCCCCCCTTTTGCCTTTGTTCTACTTAAGTTGAGATCATACATAGAAAAACTCTAATTAGTTTTAGGTTTAGAATGAAGTTAGTGACTCCTTTTGAAGACTACTGTTAGGTTTAGAGATAACTTAGGCTTTAGTATTTCCCTTTAATTGGGGGCTTATAGCTTTTTGGGTATTGACACTAGTGTGACCTTAGACCTTGTGGCTATTAGTCTACCTTATACTCAGTGAATAAAACATTTACTTGTATTTATACAAAGTTGCCTTGTCTGCTTTAACATTGATAAGTAAGCCTGTGAATTAAGATACTGATAGAAACATGTTTCAGATGTAAACTTTACTTCAAAGTGGTCTGTGTCATATATTTTGAATGGGAGTTGCAGGACTCCAAGCTGTCCTTGAAAGAATGTAATGTTTGTTAACTGCCTGCTCTATGCAGGTGTTGAGGCAATCCCACTGCTTGCTTGTAAAGTATAAATAAAGCCCTGCTGAGACTCTCAGGAGGACAGATACCAAATTCCATGCAAGTCTGGTGCTCTTCCCCGCTTCCACTCACTCACTGATGCCGTTCCAACCTTCGGGGACCTGGCCTTCTGCCATAGCTGGCCTTCGGCAAAAGGGCATGTGACTTTAATTTTGGCAAATAGCTCTTCATTAACAATGTATAAGGGGGCCTCCCTGGTGGCACAGGAGGTTGGGCACCACAATGTGGGGCTTCCGCAGCTGCTGCAGCATAAGTTTAATCCCTGACCAGGGAGGGGACCCACATGTTGCAGCAGACCTCTCCTGCCTTGCCTGTTGCTCCCCTCAGCAGTGTGTTTCAGTAGATCTGCCTGCTATGCTCCCCACTGTTACTGGTGAATCCTCTCACCCCCTGTGTCTCTGGCCTGTACCCCAGCTCTTGTATGCATAAATAAAATCTTAAAAAAAAATTTCTAACAGCGTGTAAGAAAACCTTTAACTGGCTCTTTGCATGACAGGAGTTAAGAAATTCTGGGCATCTGTGGGTTAAAAAATCAAAGCCACTCCCCCACTCCTAAACCAACCAAAAAGAGAAAGTGACAGCTTCTTACTTGTTGCCTCTGTGTATAGGGTCTTCTCATCAACACTTTGAACATTACAGGAAATAAACAATTTCCTTCCTTCCACTTTATCAAGTTGGCTATTGAGCACAACAACAGAACAAAGAGGGATAGGTCTGCAAAAGAAAAAAAGAATTATCAGATTTATGTAACACTGAAAGATGATCAAGTGCATATCAAGGGGTAAAATCTGATATCTGGTGTAAGTGGGAGCTCTTGAAAGGGGCCAACACCAGCAGCTACTTACACCCTATTCCTCCCAAGCCCTGCTGTTCTCAGAGGCTGTTCCAACTGAAGATCCTGTGCAGTCTGAGGAGAGCTGAAATCATTTAAAGAAATGCAAACACGGGGCCTCCCTGGTGGCACAGCAGGTTAAGCAACGCACTATGAAGCAAACGACAGCCACTACAGCATGAGTTTGATCCCTGCTGCCGGCCAGGGAGGAGACCCACATGGCACAGCAGACCTCTCCTGCCTCGCCTGCTGCTCCCCTCAGCAGTGTGTTTCAGTCAATCTGCCTGTTCTGCTTCCCACTCAGTCTCTGGTGGATCCTCTTAGCCCACACCTCTGGCGTGTACCCCAGCTCTTATATGCATAAATAAAATAAAATCTTAAAAAAAAAAAAGAAATGCAAACAGGACCAGGCATTTTCTCATTTTCTCTGTCATAATTTAAATTTCTCACCCCTCTAGATTAACTGTCAATAGAAATATACCTAATAACAAAAAATTGCTGGTTACAACTTAATTTGCTAAGCCAGTGCCATCCAACAGAACTGTCCGTGATGGTAGTCATGTTCTGTCTCCAGGTGTCCAAGACAGTAGCCACAGGTGCCTACTGAGCACTCAGATGTGACTGATGCTGACAAGGTGAGTCTTTAAATCTATTTAATTTTAATTAATTTATATTTAAATTTATTTTTTAAAAAGATTTATTTATTTATGCATATAAGCACTGGGGTACAGGCCAGAGGTGTGGGGGGGGGAGAGGATTTCACCACAGAGAGGAGGGAGCAGAACAGGCAGATCAACATAAGTACACTGCTGAGGGGAGCAGCGGGCACAGCAGGAGAGGTTTGCCGCACCATGTGGGTCCCCTCCTGGCCGGCAGCAGGGATCGAACTCGTGCTGCAGTGGCTGCGGTTTGCTTCATAGTGTGTTGCTTAACCCACTGCGCCACCAGGGAGGCCCTATATTTAAATTTAAATAACTACATGTATCTAGTGGCACTGGAATTCTGGCGATAGGCTATCATAATGAAAAAGATATCTCTTTAAAAGTTAAACTGTAGTTGGAAGACACGAGATTTGTTTTGTGCTCTTCTACCACCATGTGGAGGAAGGAACAACTTCAGGTGCAGAAGGAGTTTTCACTGTGATGACCCCTCTGCCCAGTTTTTGCTCCTACTAGCATTACTCGGACCTCTAAATGGAACAACCAAGCTTTGCTTTTATTTATTTAAACATTTCTATATATAATCTTTTATGTCATGTTATCTGATTATCATGTAATCTTAAGTTCCTGAAGGTCTAAATCTGTTATTTATTGTTTCCAGTAGCTTTCACTTCTGGTCATTTATTTTTCTTATGGATTTGAAGAGGATCCAGTTGTTCTGAAGGAAAAACTGTCCTTCAGAATTCCTTATCTGTCTTGTTGCATGAGATCTGATTTAGAGTTTCCCAATCAATATGCTATGAATGGGTTACAGAAATCTGGAGAAACTGATCTTTTCAGCTGGCTACCACTAATCATTAGCTGTTTTGTCATTTATCTTAATGTGCTAATAAACACAAGGAAATAAACCAAGTGTGACATTTGGAACAGGGGGCTGGAGAGTATTTGAGATGATTAAGGAGCAACTGCTTCTTAGAAGGAGAGTGGAACAAGATACCCGATGATTAATTGACACTGTAAATTATCTTCAATTAAAATTTAATACCATGTTGTTACCTCTAGCATCTTGAAGGGCCATCAATTGACTGGATTAAATTTTCAGTTCTAATCCTGGCTGTCTTCTCTCTGTTCATGTGATTTCACCTAAAACGTGTCTTTAATAAATTTTCTAATTGTGGGTAACACATGAACAGCAAAGTAAATGACTTATGTGAATGTCTTGTTAGATGGGACAAGGATAAAGCACAGGACCTGGCAGGTAGCAAGACACAAAATACTTGTTGAGCCAAACTATAATCTGAAAACATCACTGAGCTTGTTTACAAATGAACCTTATTTATTATTTATTTTGAGGGTTGTATTGTATTCTTTAACTTCATATGAACATAGAAAAGTATTTTTAAAAACAAGGAAAATATTTAAATTTAACTTTTAAATTATTTTAGCATGTTAAATAAGCTATTTCTAGGATCTAATAATATAACATACTAGCTATATGCAAAAATGACAATTTTTCCTAAATTAATTTTAAAGTGAATGTAACTACTATTAAAATCACATTTTGTTTTCGGTAGAATTATTGACAAATTTGTGATAACTTTCACTGGGTTCATCCAACTGATAGAGAAGAGGTTAATGACATATAGGATTATATTAAAGGAGGTACAATGAGTCTTTGTGAGGGGCTAAACATCTAAGGAACAACCAGGAATAAAAGGAACATACCTCAACATAATGAAGGCCACATGTGAAAAGCCCATAGCACATATCACACACAATGGTAGAAGACTAAAAGCTTTTCCTTTAAAATCAAGAACAAGACAAGGAGGCCCACTTTTGCCACTTTGCTTCAACACAGTACTGGAAGTTCTAGCTGGAGAAGTTAGGCAAGAAAAAGAAAAAAAGGCACCCAAGTTGGAAAGGAAGAGGTGTTCACTGATGACCAGATCTTATATGTAGAAAACCCTAAAAGATTCCACTGTTATAATAAGAAAATTCAATAAGGTTGCAGGATACAAAATTAAAAGAATAAGAAAAAAAATCAATTGAATTTCTATATCCTAAAAATGAATAATCTGAAATGGAAAATAAGCAAAGAATTTCATTTAAAATAGTATTAAGGGCCTCCCCGGTGGCGCAGTGGGTTAAGCAACACACTATGAAGCAAACCGCAGCCACTGCAGCACGAGTTCGATCCCTGCTGCCGGCCAGGG
>JAGFMF010011569.1:496261-517603 GCA_019455555.1 Galemys pyrenaicus
GCAGTGTACTTCCGTTGATCTGCCTGTTCTGCTCCCCGCTCTCTGTGGTGAATCCTCTCACCCCCCCCACACCTCTGGCCTGTACCCCAGTGCTTGTACACATAAATAAATAAATCTTAAAAAATAAAAATAAATAAAAACTTAAAAAAAAAATAAAATAGTATTAAAAGGAATAAAATACTTGGGAATAAATGTACCCAAGAAGCAAAAGACTTATATACCAAAAACCATAAAGCAGTGCTAAAAGAAGTTAAAGAAGACACAAATAAATGAAAATATGTTCAAAGACTAAGACTTAATATTGTTAAAATGTTAATACTACCAAAAGCAATCTATGGATTCAATGCAATTCCTATTAAAATCCCAATGGCATTTTTTTTTTCAGAAATAGAAAAATCCACCCTAAAATTCATGCATCTCAAAAGATGCTATGCAGTCAAAACAATATTACAAAACAAAAATGAACAAAAAACCCCCACCATATTAGAGCTTCATATGTTCTGATTTCAAAACATATTACAAAGCTATAGTAATCAAAACAGACATATATAGCCCAATGGAAAAGAACAGATACTTTGGAAATAAACCCTCTTACAGATAGTGAAATGATTTTTGAAAAGGGTTCAAAGACCACTCAGTTGGGGAAGGTCAATCCCTTCAACAAACAGTGTTGAGAAAATGGGATACCCATGTGCAAAAGAATGAAGCTGGATATTTACTCTACATCATAAATAAAAATTTACGGAAAATAAATTAAACTTAAAACTATAAAACTCCTAGAAGAAAACAATCAGGAAAAACTTTATAACACTTGGACATGATGCCAAAGGTACAGGCATAGAAGAAAATATTCACAAATGTGATTACATCAAAGTGCACAGTCAACAGTGACCAAAAAAACCAAACTACAGATGGGAGAAAACATTTGTAAATCATGTATCTGATAACAGGTTAATATCTAGAATACACAAAGAACTCCTACAACTCAAAACAACAAAGCAAAAAAAAATTAAAAAGTAGATGAAGGACTTAAATAGGCAGTTCTCTAAGAATATGAAAAGGTGTTCAATATCACTAATCATAACAAAAATGCAAATCAAAGCCCAATGAGGTATTATCTCATAGTTGTTAGGGTGACTACTATAAAAAAACTCCCAAATGCTGAAAGAACAAATGTTGCCAAACGTGGAAAATTGGAACCCTGATGTACTGTTGACAGGAATGTAAACTAGTGTAGCCAGAATGGAAATGGTGAGAAAGTCTAGTGGATCCTCAAAGAATTAAAAATTAAATTATGGTATAATCCAGTAGTTTTACTTCTGAGTACACATAAAAAGGTACTGAAAGTACTTGCACACCCATGTTCACTGCAGCATTATCCACCATAGCCAAGAGGGAGAAGCAACCCAAATGCATGATGATGAATGGATAAATGAAATGCAGTATGTACATTAACAGAATATTAATTAGCCTTAAAAAGGAAGGAAATCTTGGCACATGCTGTAACACGAATGAACACTGACGACATGCCAAGTAAGATAAACCAGTCATAAAAAGACACTTACATGAGGTATCTAAAGTAGTCAAATTCACAGGAAGAGAGAGATGGTGGCTTCCAGGGGCTCCCCAGGGGAAATGAAGAGTTTTGCTTAATGGGTACAGAGTTTCAGTTTTTCAAGATGAAATAGTTCTGGAGGTCTGTTTCACAACAATGTGAACACTACTGATCCGTACATTTAAAAATGGTCAAGATTATAAATTTTATGTTATGTCTTTTTGTACCACAACTAAAAAACATACCAAAAGCAACAACAAAAAAATAAGGCACCAAAAATGTTAACTCTAAAATATCAGTATGAACTCATAGCCTTAGTAAACATTAATAACTTTCAAACTGTGACAATGAAATGGCTCAGCACAAGGTCATCCTGTCTACCATGGGAACACACGCTGAAAACTCAGGTTTTTCAGGTCTGTAGTACTATTTTTCACTAAAAGGAATCAGGGATCTTTGTAGACTAACTATCCATGTCTTGGCACAGATGCATCTTCTTGATGCCAGAAGTGAAAGTAATGATAACAACAACTCTAATGTTAGTGATCATAATAATAAGCAGCTAACACTTACTGCGTTCTTGTTATTTGGCCAGATACTGTCCTAGGGGCTTCTTTTGGATTAATTCATTTGTTGCTCACAACCACCCCATTAGGTAGGTATTATTATCATCTTTTTAAAAGATGAGAACATTGAAGCAAGAAGTCTTCCACATACTAGTTAAAAGGGACTGGGCATGAACTGAGGGTAGGCCAAGACTTGAATAGCCCAACCAAGAGTGTTACCTTTTATGTCCCCTCCTAAGTATGTAAGATGTAAGTGAACTAACTGTTAAAAGAACCTCTGTCATACTCAGTACGTTTACACCCATGGACATATGCTGTTTGGAGGTTCATCGATGTTGTACTGACAGAATTGAAGAGGGCCCCCCCCCACCTCCCCTACAGCAATAGGCAGAGAACTGGGAGGAGGCCAAGTAATTCTTGAAAGTGTATACTCTTAAAAGCCAGTGAGAGAGAAGGCTACCATTTTACCCAGTGAATATTCTTGGAAGAAAACTAGACTCATGTCCTTTCTACTGGGAGATGGAACTTTTGCTTATTACATGGAATGAATTTAATTGTAGGTGAGCAGTAAACCAAGGCAGAATATGTACTGACTAAGACACAATGGATCTGGATGCTAAATAAGGTGAAGTTTAAGGATGTAAGGAAAGACGCACGTCTGGAAAATCCCTTGGGCACAGCAAGGAAATCTTGACTTTAAGAGGGGCCTAATCTCATCAACTCAGGTTTGGGCTCTACTCACCTTCAAAGGCAAAATCCAGTCTCATCAAGAATCTCCAGGCTGACAGCCCAGAATCTACAAATTTTGTTGATCTGAGATAGTTTTTTAAGGGTCAGACATAATTACCAGAAGCCTAGGAAGTTTATAAGAATGAGTATTCTAATTTCAGGAAAATGTATGCAGTGACATTCTGAAGAAATTAATCCGACCCAGAATGAAAAAGTGGATAGATTAACTGTAGGTGAAAAATAAATGTATAGTCATTGAAATAATCTTGTGTTTGAGATATTTAAAAGAAACCAGGATTGATAATTTATTTATTGACATATTTAATAAAATTGGATGTTTTGAATTAGGGTTTCAATATTTAAAATAATTTTTAAGTTTAAAATGATTAATGTCTGCGGTTATGTCAGTTGCTTGGGCTGACATAACCCAAGGCCCAAGCCTCTGAATGTATTTGAGGTGATAATCACACCAGTTAAGGGACCACTTCCCTAATGTCCCATAATATTGAGATTAAATGATGAGCTGTGCAGTAGTTTCAGGAAATTTCCTTCCTCAGTCCTGCTGCCCAGGGTATGTAATGGCTCTGGCTGCCATTCCAGACTGTGAAAGGAGAGCCCACATCTCCGGACCAGGGAGCAGCCACACCAGTGTAGGATGTCTTCAACTTTAGATGTGTTTTACATGAAACATTTCCATCTTGTTGAAGGCCTTTTATTTTGAAGTAACTGCTATTGGCAACTGGGGAGGGAGAAGCTGAAGCAGCTGGCTGTCAATCCATTCAGTGTGTGTGTGTGTGTGTGTGTGTGTGCACGTGTGCTAGGGAGCAATAAGAAACACTTCCAGGGAAAAGAAATGAAGGTAAGTGACCTTGTCTAATTATTTTCAACTGGGCCTCCAAATAAATAGACCAAGCGTGTCTTGGCAAAGCGTGTCCTATTGACCACCTGCCTGGTTTTGTAAATATAGTTATACTGCAAAATAGTGATACCCATTTCTGTATGTATTGTGCATGGCTGCTTTTGTGTTACAATGGCAGAGCTGAGTACATTGTATGACCTCTAAAGTATAAAATATTTATAGAAAAACTCTGGCCCATCCTTGAAGTAAACTAATAATATTTGCTGGGAGGAGAGTGCTTTTCTAAAGAATAGTCTCCTGGCTCAGGATTAAAGTGAAAAAACAAAACAAAAGAAACAAAAAAACAACACTTAACAAACACATAACCGAAAACTAAACAAACCCATCGTCTGTGAAGTATGGCTCTCCAGTGGCGGCCAAATAAGCCATGCGACTCTCTGGGGGTACAAATGGAGATGTTCCTAACTTAAATGTGGCCTACTGTGTGAGGTAGCAGCCCACAAAACCTCATCTATTGAGCTTTCTGATCTTAAAGTCTATTTTCCCCTATTGCTTTTCCTCTATTCCAATGCCAGTTCCACATCATTCTGCTGATTAAATGGGTATAAATGTGTAATTGGAGAATTAAGTAAAATCATGCTAAGCTTTATGTTTGATGGGCAGCATATTTACCGTGCTGCCCTTCTATTTCTCTGTATGAAATTAAACATGTTTTGTTATGTAGTACATGTTGGTGCTCCGCTCAGGTCCCCTTTGATCTGTTTTTTTGTACCTTTGGTTTTGGTCACTTTCTCTGCAGTTGCTCTGCTCAAACACAGAGGCTGAAGGGCCTGGGAATTTCTGGTCCCCAGAGCAGGATTATCCCACGACTGATGTGTGGGAGAGTATGAAGATTCCAGCTCCCTACCTGTGGGAGGGACAGTCTAAAGCTTGCTTTTTAGTCCAGAGTTCCTTGTATGGTCAGGCTGCTGCTGCCCTTTGCAGGACTTTGAGAGACCACCCCTGAATGGCTTCTTCCCTTGCCCTTTTATGTTTCTCCCACTCCCCTGGAGTTTCCTATGGGAACATTGCCTTGATAAGCACTCACACCCAAAGCTTACCTTGGTGAATGCTGCTGGGGACTCCAATCTATCCCTCCTAAAAGTACGGAATACCCACGAATTTACCTTTTGTAATTGATGTTGAGGTTGGCAGTCATGACAGGTCCTTCAGCCAAAATCGCAGACATACCAACAGTAGCATCAATCATGGTGGCAGTGGCACCTCCATGAAGAAATCTAGTTACAAAAGGAAGAAAAGAGAAACGTTTCCAAAAGTTCTGAAAGCAGAAAGCTTCTCAAGAGAGAGAGGAAGAGAAAAAATTACCCAAGTATTACCTTATAATTACAAAGGTACAAAGAAAAGTCTACTTTGTCCATGTTTAATGTACCGAATGTCAAGTTATATCCATGTTCCCAGCATAACTTTGTTCATAGTAAAACAGAGCAGAAGTTGTGATAAAGCCAAAATTTAGTGGTAATCAGACCACAAAGAAGTTAAAATACAATTTAAAAAATTTATACTGTGCTTTATTATTTATATTCTTGTTTGAAAATTTTAGGAAATGCAAATAAATAGAAGAAAAAGAAAACCTATGAGATCTGTAATTTCACCATTAGTGATAAACCATGGTTGATATGTTAAAGATACACTCTCACATTATTCTCTTGCCGTATGGTCTATGCATATAACAAATTTATTCAAATCTTTCTAAGTCAATAAATAATAATACCACTTGCAATGCCTTCATTATATTCTAAGGACATGTGGATATTATAAGATACCAGTCTTCTAGATCCACATTTCTTAGCTGTAATTCTTACCCAGGTGCTCCTTGCAGGTAAGGGCCTCCTTGAAACAAGCAAACTATCCTTTTCTCAACATCGTTATAGAACATTGCATATTCAAAGCCCAGACCCATCTCAAAGCTTCTGGTGAAGAGCCGGGCCTGGGAGTTCTGCTTTTCTTTCAGGTTTGCATCTGCAAGAGAATGAAATAAATGGACTCATGAGAAAAAGACCATGACAGAGGTAGACATCTGCTCCTGCTAGAATCACAAGTCAATGGATAATTAAAACAACAATCAGGCACCACTTTGAAGGCAATTGGAATAGGACCTTTGCTTTTGCGTATTAAAAAGACCATGACAGAGGCAGACATCTGCTCCTGCTAGAATCACAAGTCAATGGATAATTAAAACAACAATCAGGCACCACTTTGAAGGCAATCGGAATAGGACCTTTGCTTTTGCGTATTAACAGTATAACTGGGACACAGTAAAATAAATGAAGGCAAAACAAACTACTCACACTTGGAAATATAGTATATAAATTCTGAGATTATACTGAGTAAGGTAGTAAAGTGTAGAGAAACCTTCTTGGAATAAATGGTTTAGTTTTAAAAAGATTTATTTATTTATGCATACAAGAGCTGGGGTACAGGCCAGAGGTTCAGGGGGTGAGAGGATTCACCAGAGACAGAGTGGGGAACAGAACAGGCACACTGACTGAAACACACTGCTGAGGGGAGCAGCGGGTGATGCAGGAGAGGTCTGCTGCACCATGTGGGTCCCCTCCCTGGCTGGTGGCTGGGATCAAACTTGTGCTGCAGTGGCTGTCGTCTGCTTCATAGTGCGTTGCTTTAACCCACTGCACCATCAGGGAGGCCCCTGAAATAAATGATTTAAATGGGATTTAAAGAAAATGAGTAATATAGCAGGAGTGAAAGGCAATTTTTGCAGACACGAGTTTGGCAGAGCAAAAGACAGTTATCATACTGAGTCAGAAACAAGGCCAGGTCAGCTCAAAATTCCATGTGATTATGACTCTAAACCCCAACTCAAGGTTAGAACTAGTAGGGTTCATGGAATCAAATGAATGGGTTATAATCAAACCCTAAAAAGAAACAGACTGTGGGATTGGGACCTCTCTCTATTCAGGGAGTTTTCTTGTCCTTACCTGACAACTAATTTCTTACTTTTCTGCCTAAAAAAAAAAATAGATTGATTCTTACAGATCCTGGATAAGCACTAGTGTACTTGTTTAGGAAGGTCTTTTCAGTTATACAACTGTACACAAGTTGTGTGTGTACTGGATCGTGAGTCCAAGTGTAGGCTGCTTCAAAATAAAGACTAAACAACATGGTGGAACAGAGAGACTGGGATCAATAGCTCTCCTAAAAATAACTTTAAAAAAGGATTGATATTGAGCAATTAGCAAATTTCAGAAACTTCATACCAACTATACCACACCAGCAACCCTCCAGAATGCCCAAGAACAAAAAGGTGTGTGTGTGTGGGGGGGGGGGGGGCAAAAAAAAAGTCCATTCTCCATAAGGGGAAGCCTAGCCCANGGGGGGGGGGGGGGGGGGCAAAAAAAAAGTCCATTCTCCATAAGGGGAAGCCTAGCCCATGGAGCAGGCTAGCTCCCAGCCCCAAATCCTCAGTACCCTACACCACAGCTGGAATATTCAGATACCCCCAGGTGAGCAACTTAGACTCCAGCACCAGTCTCCAGTTCCACAGTAGCAGACAGAACCTTCTTTTTTCTTTTTTTTTCTATACCTTGAGACCCAGCTCAGGAGTAAAACCTGCTGGGAGGTGCATCCATTCAGCCCTCTGGCGCCACCTACTGAATAGGGCAGAATACCAGCTGCTAGTGCTTGAGCAGAGAGAACTAGAAAGACCAAACACCTGCTACACCACTCAACCAGCTGTCCACAACTGGAGCCTGTTGCTGTGCCCTGCACTGGAGACTCAGCTGCCCCAGCTACTACAGGAAGTACATCCCACTCAGCCCGCAGCACCTGCCAGCAGAGAGGGCCACAGCTGGAGCCTCATGGTGCCTGAACCTACATCAGGGACCTTTGATACCCGAAGCAGTCCGGCAGGAGCTTCCAGCCCTATCCAGCTGCCACATTCACCCATACCAAGGTAAGAGCACTGAGAAGTCCCCTGACCAGCTGTAGCAGTCTGGTTAACAAGTGCCGAACCTGCCCAGTTTCAACAGCAGTCTAGGCACTGTGCAGATCCACCCAGGCAAAGGTAAGAGTGCTGGGACATTCCACCTGCCAGCAGCAGCGTTCTGGTTAATGGGTGCCATGGGAACCCCTGCCTCTTCTGAACCCATCCAGCTGTCACAGTGGCCCAGCAACTAGCAGATCCACCCACTGACCATCAGAAGATGTCTGTTGGCAGTAGCTGAGGGGAGAGCAGCAGGAGTGCCCACCCCTGCCTCCACCCACAGTGGCCCAAGCTCCAGACAGATCCAAACACACCTGGATGTGAGCACACAGAAATCATGTCAGCAGGCACCAGTGGACACACGGCTTTATGTCTCGATGAAAGCAAACAATGCAGAGAAAGAAAAATACAGTGGTCAAACCAGCCCTCCTGGGAAAGAAAATCTGTTTCCAGACCCTAATGACACTGATACTCTGCCTGACAGATCAGGAATTCAGAATCTTCTTAATTAAAAAACTATTAAAACAGACTACTATGAAAGACATAATGAACAAACAGAAGGATGAGATCAAATCTTTAAACAGGAAAGTAAAGTAACCGGAAGAAGTTAAAATATCAACAGACGAACTAAAAAATTATGGAAAAGGTCACAAAAATAGAATAGATGAATGGGAGAACAAATCAGTACTATTGAAGATACAACTATAAAGAATAAAAAAGGTAAAAGAGAAGAATAAAGGAAAAAGAATGAATAAACACTCTAAGAATTACCTGAGACCACGAGGAAAGGAAATATAAGAGTTCTAGGAATCCCAAAAGGAGACGAGAGAAACGAGGGAACTGAGAAACTATTCAAGGAAAACTGAAGAAGGAAATGAAACTATATGTACAGGAAGCTAACGAACACCAAACTACCAGAATGAAAAGAAAACTACATAAGTAAGACACATAATAGTAAAGCTTCCAAGAATCTAAGAAAAAGAAAATATATTAACCGACGAGGGGGAAGAAACAGATAACTTACAAAGGAAAACTGATTAGGCTGACATCAGATTACTCTGGAAAAAAACAAAACAAAACAAGAAAACTACAGACAAGAAGAGAATGGAGTAACATATTAAAAAAAACTCCAAGACAAAAATGCCAGCCAAGAATACTTTATCCTGCAAATCTCTCCTTGCTTTATGAGGGAAAAATAAGGACCTTTTGAAGACAAAAAAAGTCTTCAGAAATTCACTACTACTAACCCCCTACTCCAAGAAATATTACAAGCCTTAAGGTCTAAACCAACAGAAAATGAACAGGAAGAACTGAACAAAGCAGTGAATAGAACCACAAAACAATCACCAAAATGGCAATAACAGACTTCCATGTATCAATATCATCCTAAGTGTTAAGGGACTAAATTCACCAATAAAAAGACACAGAGTAGCATAATGGATTTAAAAAAAAAAAAAAAAAAGAAGACCCCACCTTCTGCTGCCTCCAGGAAACACAGCTAAGCTTTAAAGACAAATATAGAAGGACTAGATAACAATTCTACAAGCCAATGACCCTCAAAGGAGAGAGGGGAAGTCACACTTAGAGCCAATAAAATAGACTTCAAACTAAAAAGATGCGGAAGAATACACAGAAAGACATAACTCATCAATATACACTCACCAAATGAGGGAGCTTCAAAATACATTAATTACTATCAGTTCTGAAAATAGACATTGAAGAAAATACATATGTGGCAGGAGATCTCAACACTCCACTCTCACCAAGGGGTAGATCAACAAGAAAGAAATTAAAAAAGGGCAGAATAGCCCTAAATGAAGATCTAGATCACATGGACCTTACAGACATCTATAGGACACTGCACCCTCAAAAAACTCAATACACATTTTCCCCAAATGCACATGGATCAACCTCATATTAGGTCACAAGACAAACATCAACAAATTCATGAAGACTGAAATCATGCCAAATATCTTCTCTGACCATAAAGGTATCAAACTAGAAATCAACTATGAAAAGAAAGCAAGGAGACTGTACAGTACATGGAGAATGAACAACATGAGAGACCACTGGGTAAATAAGGAAATCAAAGAAGAAATTTAAAAAATACCTTGAGACAAATGACAAAGATGACACAACTTTGTGAATGTATGGGACTCAGCAAAAGTGGTATTAAGGAGAAAGTATATAGTCATACAGGCCATATCAAGAAGAAAGAAATAACCCAAAGAAACAACCTAATCTCCCATCTTGAGGAACTAGAAAAAGAACAACAAAATGACCAAAAATCTGTAGAAGAAATGAAATAAAAATTCAATCAGAAATAAATAAAATAGAAATATAAAAGACAATCCAAAAGATTAATGAAACCAAAGGGTGATTCTCCAAAAAAATAAATAGACAACCTTCTACAAGGCTCAAAAAGAAAAAAGGAGAGAAAACTCAAGTAAGTTGGATTATAAATGAAACAGGAGAAATTATAACAGATACAGTAGAACAGAGGATAATCAGTGATTACTATGAACATATACATGTAAACAAGTTCAACAATCTAGAGGAAATGGACAAATTCTTAGAACTATACAATTAACCCAATTATTTCTAGACTTCAAACAATACTTCAAGGCCATTATAATAAAAACAGCATGGTACTAGAAGAATGTCTGTTTGACATAGACCAAAGGAATAGAATCAAAAGCTCAGAAATAAAACCACATGTCTATGGTCAACTAATCTGCAACAAAGGAGCAAAGAATATACACTGGTACAAGGAACACCTCTTTAATAGATGGTGTTGAGAAAACTGGACTGCAACTTGCAAAAAAAAAAAAAGAAAAGAAACTAGACTACTATCTCACACCTACATCATACACAAGAATCAACTTAAAATGGATAAATAACTTGAATGTAAGACCTAATACCATAAAACACAGAGAAGAAAACATAAGGCAAAATACTCCATGACATAAACCTCAGAAATACCTTGAGGATTCTTCTTCAGATGCAAGGAAAACAAAGGAGAAGATAAACAGCCAGGACTACATCAAACTAAAAAACTTCTGTACAGCAAAAGAGACAATAATCAAAACAAAGAGACATCCTATTGAATGGGAGACAATATTTGCACACCATATGACAGATAAGGGAATGATATCAAAGATCTACAAAGAACTTACACAACTCAACAAAAACAAAGTAAACAACCCAGTCAAAAAATAGGTGGAAGAACTAAAAAGACACTTCTTCAAAGAAATGCAAATGACCAAAGGCATATGAAAAACTGTTCAACATCACTAGTTATCAGGGAAATGCAAATCAGAATCACAATAAGATGTCACCTCACTCTAGTAAGAATGCCTCCCCCACCCCAACCAGAAACAAAAACCGGCTAGAGAGGATGTGGTGATAAAGGGACTCTTCTTACATTGTTGGAAAGTAAATTGGGCAGCCACTATGGAAAGCTGTGTGGAGGTTCCTCAGAACACTAAAAATGGATCTACCATATGTTCCTGCGATTCCTCTCCTAGGTATCTACCCAAAGGACACAAAAACACTAATTCAAAAGGAAACCTGCACCCCTAGGTTTAATGCAGCACTATTTGTAACAGCTACGATATGGAAACAACCCAAATGCTCCACAACAGACAAATGGATCAAAAGATGTGGTATTTTGGGACTTCCCTGGTGGCACAGAGGTTAAAGTCTCAGCTATCAAGCTATTGACAGCCATTGCACCATTAGTCCAATCCCCTGCCAGTGAGCTAACCCACAATGGCACGGCAGACCTCTTCTGTCTCACCCATTGCTCCCTTCAGCAGTGAATTTCAGTAGACCTGCCTGTTCTCCTTCCCACTCTTGTCTCTAGTTAATCCTCTCACCCCTGCACCTTTGTCCTACACTCCAAACTTCTATGAATAAATAAAAATAAATATTAAAAAAAAAGATGTGGTATATTTATACAATGGAAATTACTCAGTGATCAAAAAAGACAAACTCATGCCATTTATGGCCACACGGAGCTGCAGGGGATTATGCTAGCTGAAATGAATCAGAAGGAAAAAGATAAATATCAAACTGTCTCACTTATGTTGAAGATAGAGAAACCAAACAAAAGGTCAAGGAATAATCAAAACTAGCAAGCCAACCACAGAACCAAAGCATATGGCAAAGGAGGGAATGGAGGGTTGGGGGAGGGGGGTATGTGGAGCAAAACAGGGGAGGGATGAACACAAGGGAATATGGTGATGATTCATGGGTGAGGTGGTGGTGGGAGAACTACAGGGACTACAAGATATTAGAAAAAAAAATTTAAGAAACAAAATGAAGACTGGAAAAAACCTGGTCCTAGGAACCTCTCCTGCCTCGCCTGCTGCTCCCCTCGGCAATGTGTTTCAGTCAATCTGCCTGTTCTGCTCCCCACTCTGTCTCGGTGAATCCTCTTACAGCCCTGGACTCTGGCCTGTACCCCAGTTTTTGTATGCATAAATAAAAAACCCAGCTTTTGTATGTATGAGTAAAAAAATCTTTTAAAAATAAATAAATAGGGCCCTCCCTGGTGGCGCAGTGGGTTAAGCAACTCACTATGAAGCAAACCGCAGCCACTGCAGCATGAGTTTGATCCCTGCTGCCGGCTGGGGAGGTGACTCACATGGCGCAGGCAGACCTCTCCTGCCTGGCCCGCTGCTCTCCTCAGCAGTGTTTCAGTTCATCTGCCTGTTCTGCCCCCTGCTCTGTCTGGTGGATTCTCTCACCCCCCCCCCACACCTCTGACCTGTACCCCAGTGCTTGTATGCATAAATAAATAAATCTTAAAAATAAACAAACAAACAAATAAATAAATGACCTCTCAGATCTGTTCCAAGTCTGACATTCTGGGACTTAATGCATCACATCCTTATTTTTTAACTTAAGTTCAAAATTTCTGGTCTAGATTAACAAACTTTGAGTTTATCTCATTAATTCAAGAGAAATAAGCACAATGGAATAAGTCTGTTAGAAATGCGGACTCTGGGGCACTACCCCTCTGTATTCATGTTAAACTCTGAGAATCATTGTTTTTTAAGACATGAGATTTACATGGGAAGGAGCAGATGAGTTACATGACTAGATTTGTATTTTGAATTTGCTCTGCCAGCTAGGTGAAAGGACGGGCTTGAGAGGGATAAGAAAGACTAGTTACAAGAGCACTAAAACACGGAAAATCACAATCACTAAGCTTATCTGCAAGGTGGGGTGATCACCTCCAGTAACGCTCATCTATGTGAGGACCTGTACAAACTAGGGATGGCAGATGGCTTTATTCATCCATGGCTGGGGTTTTCCTAGTTAAGTATGCTAGAGTTCTGGCGAAAGAGGGCTGTAGGGATAATGAGTATGGAGGAGCCTATGAACTGAAGGTCTTAATGAGGTCAAAGAATTATTTCTGTGGGTCCCTTGTACAAGAAAGCTAGAAGGAAAGAGGTTATAGTCAGAAAAAAGGGATGCCTAAAGGTGTGGATTTGGAGGTTGTGCACTTTCTGCAGATAACAGGCTCAAGTTGCATCTGGAATTGCAATACTGGGGCTGGGTGAAATAAATTTTATAGGTGATGAGAAAGCAAATGTACTAAGGAGCCATGATATGCGAGAGGAGCTGTTCCTACCAAGAAAAAAGTCTTTGAAATCTTGAATCCTGAATGCTGCGTGAGGAGATAAATGTTTCCATGAGCCATCTTCACATTTCTTCATGAACTGGTCAAAGAGGAGCCTTATTTCCTTGCTCCAGCTGGTGTTAGGGAGCGCAAAGTCCTGAGGAATGACTTTCCCAGAAGAAAATGACTTCTAAAAGAGAAAAAGAGGAATAATGGGACATGTATCCTGTTGGCACATTATTCTCCTATTTTCTGAACAATCTTGCTGCTTTTCTTCTTCCCAGAAGCTTATCATTTCAGAGTTGACATACTGGAAGTGAAGATTGACTGGATTGGGTTCAAGAGAGAACAGAAAGTGAGAAATATAGTTGTGGCATGTCTGGAGGCTCATGAGAAAGGTCTAGCAGAAAGGATGTCCTGAAGGAGGTCAAGGGGATGGAATACAGTGTGCAAACAGAAGGCGTGTTCTTTTCTAAGACTATGGTCACTACAGGGCCTCCCTGGAGGTGCAGCAGGTTGAGCACCGCACTGTGAAGCATCTGCAGCACAGTAGCATGAGTTTGATCCCCGGCCAGGGAGGTGACCCACATGGTGCAGCAGACCTCACCTGCCTTGCCTGCTGCTCCCCTCAGCTGTATGTTTCAGTTCATCTGCCTGTTCTGCTCCCCATCTGTCTCTGGTGAATCCTCTCACCTCTGGCCTGTACCCCAGCTCTTATATGCATAAATAAATCTTAAAAAAAAAAAAAAAGAGTATGGCCACCACAGTCCTAACAGGAAAAAGAAGAACATGAGAACAGATGCAGGGGGAGGGTAAGTGAAGCAGTAGGAGTGTAGATGTTCTCTTCTGATTGCTTTATTTTCTCTTAGTGAAACAAGAGGCAACATCAGCTGAGAGTAAAGCTTAAGAAGATAGAAAACAGCCAGACAAGGTGGAAGAGTGAAAAGGTGAGAGGAAAAAAGGAAACATGACTGTCAAACAACATTAAAGGTCGACTTAAAGTAATAAAAAAAATCCATTGCAATCTCAAACTACTACCTAAAGATGTGCTTAGAAGATTAAAAGTTAATGAGTAAATCAGGAAATATCTGTATAGACCCATGAAGTCAGGAGCCCTATGTGTCCCTCAAGTCAATTCCATGAATACAAGGCTTGGAACAGCACAGATGCTTCACAAATAGTTGCTGAATAAATACTGGGCGATGCAAATATAGATCAGAGACATTCTGTAGGGGAGGAGGAGGGACAAGGATCAGGACGGGTGGGAAGAGCACAAGGGACCATGTGGTGGTGCATGGGTGAATCAGTGGTGGGAATTTCACAGGGAAATTATACATTGTGCAAATAGGAAGGATGATGTAATAAATATATATTATAATAAAAAAGTTCAGTCAAAAAAATACTGAGTGCTGCAAATAAGAAACCAGTTTTTACAGATTGAGTCTTAAAAATGAAGAACGTATTTATATACTAGTTCTTCAGCTACTTAGGTTCATTAACTTAGCCACACAGGTGCAGAGGAGGGAAGTTCAAGTGAAGGATACCGTGTGTTAGTTGATGGTTTTATTTTATTTATTTATTTATTTATTTATTTATTTATTTATTTATTTATTTATTTATTTATTTATTTATTTATTTATTTTTTAATGATTTATTTGTGCACACAAGAGCTGGGTGCAGGCCAGAGGTGCGGGGCGTGAGAGGTGTCACCAGAGACAGAGTGGGGAGGAGAACAGGCAGATCCACTGAAACACACTGCTGAGGGGAGCAGCGGGGACGCAGGGGAGGTCTGCTGCGCCATGTGGGTCCCCTCCCTGGCTGGGGATCGAACTTGCGCTGGTGTGCTTAGGATGCTTCAGAGTGTTCTCCTCCACGCAATGCGCCATCAGGGAGGCCCAGTTGATGGTTTTAAGTCAAGTGTCACACGGCTACTTACTGGTAAGGTCTTATTCTGTGTGCGTTTCAAGCTTAGTACTAGGAAGCATATACCAAGAATTCAGAGAAATTTGATGATGTTCTGAGAAAAGATACCAGGAACGGGAAGGAGACTGAAAACAACAGAGATAGCTGGCCTGTGCTGAGAACTGACAGGCACATAGGAGTGAGAAACAGAATTCCTACACCCACTCTATCCCAATCCACTGACTGATGACATGTGCTACATGGCAGAACTCAACGAATGGGTGAAAGTCACAAGAGAGATTTCAGCTCAATAGAGAAGGAAGAACTCACTAGTACTCAGAGCTGCTCAAAATGGAAAAGCCATGCCTTGAAGTTATGAAAAACTTATAAGTAAGGAAAATAACAATTCAGGGTGATTCCCAAATCCTCACTAATGTGAGAATTTTTGAGCCAGTGAAGGTTGCCCCTACTAAGTTGACCTCCCTACTCTGCAGGACATCCAGGAGTTGTGACCTGCCCATTGCTCTTAAGCCTAAAGTGGGGAGTAGGGAAAACAAAACAAAAAAACAAAATGGAAGAGCGCACTTCATCCCAAGATCCCATTACTGGAAGGATTCAGATTAAGTCCAGATGACTGGTTGTAAGGGTGATGTAAAAAGCAAGAGAAGACTGAGAAAAGATTAGACGAGTCTAATTTTTAGACGTCCAAATTTTTTCCGTTGTTAACAAATGTGGGCACCCACCCTCCTCTCTTCAACAGCAGTGACTTCTGAAGAAATGGGCTAGCTTCTGAGTTCCATAAGGGTGGGCACCTCATTTGTGTTCTTCCTTGCTCTACAGTCTGTCACACAATGTGCTCAATAAATATCTGTGTAAAAATCACTAGAAAACTAGTGATTCTCAAGGGAGAAAAGTAGGAAGTAGTAACGCAGACTAAGACCCCACCCAAGCGGTCCTGATTATCCTCTTGAATTCCCACACTATACAGGAGTCCCAATTTTCAGACTGTGTATCTATTTATATGGATTTTTTTCTAATTATTTCAGTACTACTCACATTTTAAAAACTCTTCAAACCAGTGGTTCCTAACATTTTTAGGTCTTGGGGTCCTCTGAGAATCCCGTTAAAGCCACTGATATCTGCCTTAAAAAACTGACTTTCCTTGAGGAGGGAAGGCCATTATTTTCCAAACGCTTATCAGAAAGAATGGCATACTCCTTGTATTCTCAGGGCTGCAAGTTTTGATTTTTGTTTTAAATACAAAAGTTTAATTTAAGAACCTAATATGCATTATAATAGTATAATGGTAAAGGTTGCCATTATTCTAAAATGGTAAAGGTGGCCATTATTATCTCCATTTAAAGATAAATAAAACCAAGATGAGTTCAGTAAAACTGTTGCAATGATGATAGAAGAGCAGAAACAAACCAGCTTAAAGAATTTTCTAATTTACTAGTCTAATTTCTAATTTACTAATCAATTGTTAGTATCATCACAGAAACCACTGGTCCCCAAATTCCAGGACCAATGGCATCCAAGTACAGATTCTCATGTTCTGTACCAAAGGGTCCAGATATTTTGGGTCAGGCTCAGAAGTGAACAAACAAACTCACTTTTTAGTTAGTACAAAACCGAGGCCAGCTCAGCTTCTCGGCTGAAACCTCTTGAGAAGCCTCAGGGTAGGGAAGGAAGGGTAGCAGTATATGCTACCCCAAAATGTGTTTCTTAGGCATAGGATCATTTTGAGAAACAGCTGGTGCAGGAGAAGCTCAGAAAATAGGGTAGAAGTTACCCTTATGTATGGGGAATTTACATTTATACTATTGTAAGGGTGTTTCTCTTTCTAAAAGGAAGAGAAGGAAGACTCAGGAATCTTTTTTTTTTTTTTTTTGACTGAGGAATCTTATTGATAGAAAAATCACCTAATTAAATTTACCTAACAAATCTTACTTTTCTTTTATAGAGCTTTTCCTGGTAACATCCCCAGAATGTCCTCCCTGCTGTCACCACACCTTTTTTTTAAAAAGATCTTATTTATTTATGCATTTAAGAGCTGGGATATGGGCCAGAGTTGTGGGGTGGTGAGAGGATTCACCAGAGACAGAGTAGGGAGCAGAACAGGCAGATTGACCAAAATACATTGCTGTAGCGGGTGAGGCAGGAGAGGTCTGCTGTGCCATGTGGGTCCCCTCCCTGGATAGGGATCGAACTTGCACTACAGGGGCTACAGAAGGCCAACAGTGCAGTGCTCAACCCCTTGCACCACCAGGGAGGCCCCCCCAACACCTTTTTGTCTATAGCTGAAAATGGTACTTAAACTAGTGGCTTAGGCCACCCCAGGCAAGGAAGTTATGCAATTTTCTCTGAGTATCTCCCATGTACTCATGAGGTATGTATGTTAATAACTTTGGCTTTTTTTTTTTTTAGAAGGCAGTGGGTGGGAAAGATGGTTGTTCACTATTCCTCTCTGAGTATCTCCCATGTACTCATGAGGTATGTATGTTAGTAACTTTGGCTTTTTTTTTTTTTTTAGAAGGCAATGGGTGGGAAAGATGGTTGTTCACTATTCCTCCCAATTCCTATACCACTAACCTGGAACTGCACTTAGTCCCCCTTTAAAAAAATTAAGTCGCATTTATTTCTTCCATAGTTTTTATCACCATTTGTTTTTACTACAACCCTATCCGACATATTTTCTGTTTTCTTTAATGATTCTCTTCTCACCACTAGAGTATCAGCTCACAAGGACAGAGATTTTAAGTAAAGAAAAATAAGTAGAGCTTCTTAACAGGTTTCCCGGGGGGGGGGGGTTCCTCCCTCGCTTCCCTCTCCTTATCCTGCTATTCTTCCTACAAGTGTGTGTAAAGCACTTACTATGTAACAGGTATTGCTTTAAGTACTGAAACTACAGTAAGGGAAAAAAAACCCATAAAATCTCTGCCCTCATGGAGCAGACATTTGAGTGGTGAGGCAAAGAATTAAATAAACACATACATGGTGATAGTGTTGCAGAAAAAAGAAATGCACTTTAATATATGCATATATTAAATGAAAGAAAACAAACTGGAAAGGCTACATTATTGTACATAATCTGGAAAAGGCACATCTCTGAAATAAAAAGGTTGGTGGCTGCCAAGGAAAGGGCAAGAAGGAAGGGGGGAGGATAGAGCACAGTACGGTAACTGTGAGGCAGAATATCTGCACTAAGCTGTACCTTTTCTCAGGAATGTGAGAGAGAAGCGCCATTATCACAGAACTGGACTCAGCTGCTTATACCCAATATGGCGACTGAGTGTCCTACATGGAGGGGAGGGGATGCATATGCAAGAATGTGGGGTTCATGATGAGACAAGAACTTCCGTGCATGACCCTCATGATTCTGCCCTGAATTCATGGTGTGCCAATCCCCCAAATAAAAGGGGATTCCTCCCTGAAGAGTTCTCCCTTCTCCATTGTTTGTCAGGCAATAAAATTCTTGGTTTGTTAAGCTGAAACTGATTTCTGAATTTTTGACTTTGGGTCACCAGGCAAATGGATCATCACCTTAATGCTTTGATAATATTATAATATATACAATAATTATTATATTTGTTGGGCCTCTCTGGTGGCACAGGGGTTAAGTCTCAGCACTACGAAGCTATTGGCAGTCATCATGACATGAGTTCCCCGGCCAGCGAGGGGACCCACATGGCACAGCAGACCTCTCCTGTCTTGCCCGCTGCTCCCCTCATCAGTGTATTTAAGTAGATCCGCCTGTTCTGCTCCCCACTCTGTCTCTGGTGAATCCTCTGGATTACACCCCAGTTCTTATATACATAAATAAATCTTTTAAAAAATAATTATACATTTGTCAAAGCCCATAGGAAGTACAACATACAGTGAAGCCTAATGTAAACTATGGACTTAGTTATTAATAATTAATACTGGCTCATCAGTTATAACAAATGTACTATACTAATCCAAATATTAACAGGGGAAAGTGGAGGAAGTTGTAGTAGGTATTTGGGAACTTCCCACTCATTCTTCTGTAAACCTGAAACTGCTCAAGAGGATATAATAATTAATTAAAACACATATACACCAGAAAGGAAGTGCAATGTGTATGTGTTGGAGGTGGAATGGACTACCTTGGAAGTTTAGAGTCTGGGAGATGAGATGGGGTGGCCCAACCTGTTCTAATTTTCTTAGGGTGACAGTGTCATATACTGGGATAAGTGATGATAGCCTCAGGACAGGTTATGGAGGGTGGAGGCTCTCTGGGACTCTGTTTTCACTCCTGCTATGGTGATAGGAGGTAAGGGTGGGGGGCAGGCTTATTCTTGGTCATAGGCTTTATGCTCTCCCACAATCTACAAAATGTAATCAGATTTATGTCCTACAAAACTGGAGACTATACCAAACTTCTGCCTATCCGCCTTCCTTTTTTAAGTGACAACTAGTGCTTTAACCTGTTCTTATTTAAATATCTATTAGATATTTAAAAAGTCTTTATGGGAGAGCAGCTGTTCCTACCAGGACACCTGGTTTTCAAGTCTTGAATCCTGTGAGAAGATTCAGAAGTATAAAAAGGCAAATATTCCCAGGAGCCGTCTTCACATTTCTTCATGAACTGGTCAAAGAGGAGTCTTATGTCCTTGCTCCAGCTGGGGTTGGGGAGAGAACGGTCCTTAAGAGTGACTTTCTCAGAAGAAAACGACTTCTAAAAGATAGAGAGGAGAAAAAGAAGAGTAATAGAAGGTGCATCTATTGCGTCGCATATTCTCGTATTTTCTGATAGTCTTGCTACTTTTTCTCTTCCCAGAAGCTTCTCATTTCAGAGAGGAAGCAAATATCAAGGCTCACTGCTCCAACCTCCTTGGGAGAAATGAGAGACTAAAGAGGGTGTGATTATATCATTGCTGTCACCCAACTAGTTACTGGCAGATTCGGCATTAAGACCAGGTCTGCAGACACCCTTCCTTTTCCAAACCTTAAACGAGCACAGGTGGACCAGGCACTGGAGATAAAGAGGGATGAAGGGCAGATATTTTCCTCCATGTAAAGAAAGTGCTGCCTCTGGGGAAGCCAGAGCATAAGGGAGAGGTATTCATCTTAGACTGGGGATTCAAGGAGGAGCTCTTTTGACTGGAATTTTGATTAGACAAGCAGAAAGTAGCCAGCAAGAAAGAGTACTGTAGGCAAAGGAACACTAAACACAAAAGCAAGGCTGCGTGAAACAGTTTTGAGGGACTAATTACTATCCTCATTTTATAGATGATGAAACGAAGGCCTAAAAGAAGTTGGCATTATTTTGGTGCAAAGAGAAGAACAGATGGCAACAGAGATGTAGGCAAGGGTGTGGCTATGAGAAACCTCCACACTAAGCTAAGAATTATATCTACAGAGCTCTCAAAGGGATTTTAAACAGGGGAGTGATATCAGATCTGGCCATAACATAAAAGATACTGGGAGTAACCAAGACTGGAATCAGAGGTTCATGTTTGGAGACTACTGGGGTAAACCAGGTGAAAAATTATGAGCACATAAGCAGAACTTGTGATTAGTTGGTTAAGGAGAGTAAGGGAAAAGGAAAATATGAAAGAGCTAATCCCAGGTTTCTGAGTTGTGCAAAAGAATAGAAGACAGAGTCAAATGTCAAGAAAGAGAACATAAAGAACAAGGGCCTCCCTGGTGGCCAAGGGGTTAAGTCCCAGTGCTTTTACTGCTCTGGCCTGAGTGTGATCTCCTGCCAGGGAGCTGACCCACATAGCATAGCCCACCTCTCCTGTCTCTCCTGCTGCTCCCCTCAGCAGTGTATTTCAATATTTCTGCCTGTTCTGCTCCTCACTCTGTCTCTGGTGAACCCTCTCACCCCCCACAACTCTGGCCTGTACCTCAGTTCTTCTACGCAAAAAATAAATATTAAAAATAAAAAAAGAGGGCCTCCCTGGTGGCGCAGTGGGTTAAGCAACGCACTATGAAGCAAACCTCAGCCACTGCAGCATGAGTTCGATCCCTGCTGCTGCAGCACGAGTTCGATCCCTGCTGCCGGCCAGGGAGGGACCCACATGGTGTAGCAGACCTCTCCTGCTGTGCCCGCTGCTCCCCTCAGCAGTGTACTTC